>JAAAYG020009904.1:0-24307 GCA_009936455.2 Tomocerus minor | reverse complement strand
CGGCCAAAACACAAAATTAAGGTGGATAAAACCAATTTCATCCAAATTTGACCAACCCCTTCATTTTATCCACCGCAGCAACCCTGGTATTTAGACCCTTTAACATTTTCTGTTTGCGTATTTTTTAGTAAATATAAGGGTAGCAAAGCTGTATATTCCCTCTGTGATGAAAGCAAATGCTCAATATTGAAAAGAGATTTCATTTGTTCATGATATTATTATTATTTATAGTACAATAAGTCAACGTGGGTTGTTATTTAATTTTAACTTTGACCTTCAATTGACAACTGCGGTAACAAAGGTAGATGGAACGTTGGAAATCATACGCCTACGAGATTAATAATCCCGAAAAGAGGTAGTTAGTTTCAAAGTGACTAAATAATATTATATAGGCAGGAAAAGTGTAGTATAGACGTGGGAATAGTTAATTGTAAAGGTTGTAACTGTGGAGCTGCGTAATTTGTAAAAGGTAGGTACGTGATTGTTGTGCAATGGAAGTATCTTACTAAGTAGGGATTCGTTTTGTGTGGGAGAATGAAGAAAAGAGTGAAATCAAAGGGTGACTGGAAAAGATGAGGGAGCCGAGAGGAAAGTTTTAATAGCTATTTAGAGTTAGAGCTGCGCTCATGAATATGCGTTTAGTTGATGTGAATAGTGAATAGATTTCTTGAGCCAGCTCCCTCACAATCAGCTCACACAAGTTTAAGTCACTCAGTTTCATTTACTACCTTAGGAAATGCTCATAAAGCAATTCTAATCTGAAGCTTTGAAATGGAGGGAGCGGCAGAAGTTGGCCGTGGCACATCCACCGGAATTCCCGCGAAGAAATGCAGTGGGAAGAAGGAGAGAGGCAAGGACTTGGCCATGGAAGGCCTTAACTTTTTGATTAGATTGGCATTAGCCTTAGTACGTACTTACGTACGTTCTCAAGTAATTAAAGTGTTCTTGCTCTTGTTCCTTCATCCCCATCTTGCCTTCCTTCTTTAAATACTTAAAGTTCGAACCTAGAATGCTTTCTCTCTCTCTCATCTACTTGCTTTCTCTAAATCCGGGCATTACCTTTACACTCCTCATAATATTATAGTTTTCAAGAGCAAAGCTTCGAAGTCTTAGTTACAACTAATATCCTCCAGCAGCCGTTCCTATTTCCTTCATCCTTATTTTGCGTTATTCACTTGATAACCTTAAGAAGGGATCTAGTTTTATTCCAGTCACTCAATTCAGCTCCTTTAGGCAACCCACATAAGTATTTTACATAGAGAGAGAGAGAGAGAGAGAGAGAGAGTCCTTGTAGTAAATGCAGTCAGAAGAGTATATTACAGTCTCCATTGTGTTTTCTCCTGTTCCGTTTCTTTGTAGGGGTGAGTGTATAGTGATTTAGTGCGGGAGTTCAGTTGTGCTCTGCAGACATCAATGAATACAGAATAGGTTATAAAATTAAACAGGATACAGAGAGGGAGGAGATTGTAGGTGGATTGGATTGTAGACAGAGATGCACTCCCTAGGAGATCTTCTTCTTCTTCCCTGCAACACAGAAAGCCTGACTGAGTTAGAGAGACGAGCGAAACGACAGGAGAAAGCAACTAAGCCTAGCTACCAGTGAAATTACTTAGTGGAAACCAAAGCGAGCCCAAGAACCCGAGTTAGTGCTACTAGCTCAGCTTATATCCCCACCGCCATATATCCTTCTCTCTCTCTCTGACTACATACCGGCAACTTCCCATCTAAATCTGCATAGATGCACCAGATTCTCAGTTTAGTTGACTTGAAGGCTTGATGCGATGCGACTACTCTTAAATCTCAAATCCGTACCACAAAACGGACAAGCTAAGAATAGAAATGAAATGAAATCGAGACGTGCGGAATATAGAGTAGTTCACTTCATTTCCCCAACTCTACGCCCGCCCCACACCCTAATATATCACAGCCACTAATGTCCTAACTATTTGCCAGCCTATACAATTGTCGACAGATGATCAAATGTACCTATAGTACACTCCTCAATTTCTGCTGGACACTGCCCAAAATGTCATTTATTCGTCTTCATTATGTTTAGTCAATCACAATTTCAACGATTTACAATTTTTTTGTTGTCATACTTTAAGTACTTATACATAAGAGACAAAATATTTGCATTTGTTATGTTGTCTCAACGTCCCTGGTATCAGGGGCACCCAACTGACACCGTTTTTACCTCGGGATACAGAAATTGTTGAATTGTATTTGAAATTGTTAGTTGGGAAGTTACACAATGGAAATGTTTAGACAGGTTGAGCGAACAGGATATCCTTTGTTGAAAGTGAACTATTTGTAAAGTATTCTAAAAGAAAACTTTCTGCCACTCTCTGACCTCATTTTAGAAAAAAACTTTATAGTTTGTAATTTTTGTTACGCACAATTGTAGTAATTAAATATTATAAATTTTAATGTTCATTTGTAAAGCTACCTAAATAAACGGTCTAGATATACATTATATTCGCTCAAAATTGAATTGGTAGATCGTACTTATTTCGACAATTTTATTTATTTATTATCAATATTGGAAATCTGCTTTTGGTTAGCCTTAGCCTTCATAATATTAGGCGAATGTGTGCTAAAGAACTAAATGTTACCCATCTCTCTGTATTAAAACTATTTGTTTGCTGTAAATATAGATTTACCTTTAAAATGTGTTCCTACACATTTGTTCTTGTAAGGAATGGAGGAGCAATGATAGTAAACTATTTTGATTAACTGTAGTATATTTTGGAAGTAGTTGACTGTTTGAGTCTCCAGATGAACATACAACAGCTGTCGGACAGAAATGAGACGAGAGTTGAGGTTATAGAGTGGATAAGTCTAGAAGAAAAGGCATAAACAAACATCTGCTAAGGAAAAGTAGCAAGTCAGTCTTGGGAGACTTGGGACTGATTTTGTTCAATTTAAATAAGCTATACATCACGTAGACATTATGACCGTGTGCAAGTGTAGTGGTGGGGGAGGGAGAAAGTAGTGTAGACAGACTGCCATGGCTTCCCCACGTTTGTTGTTGAAACGTGAGCGGAATTTATGGTAGGTAAGTTTTATAGGTAGAAGGATGCGAGCGAGGTGCAGAGAGTGAACTTCTGTACTGCTCGACGATTTCATTCTCTATCTCTGTGTGTATCTGGACTAGTTGTGTAGTCTGTGCTCTTGAAACTAATCATATTGTAGTAAATAATATGAGCTACGTAGGTATATTTACATGCACCAAGTCGGGAGTGTGTTGACTGAGCAGCCCTATCTAATATAAATATGCAGTCCATGGCATTACTACTAATACATTCGGATGAGTAGGAGGGTTGATGAGATATGCTTTCTCCAGTTCGTATGTCATACATATGAGGCTTAGTATGCGTCAAGTTCAATTTACATTTTGGAAATTAGCATGAAAAAGAGATCGAGTCCAAGTCGACTGTGGATCCTTTCTTTTTCCTCCTTTTATTTCACTTTCTCTCTCTTATATTTGCAGTCTTGCTAATGCATTACATTACTTAGCATGGGGCACTACTACTGGAGTGTACATATAGAAATAGGTGACTTACTTACTTACACATACATGTTTGCTCAATAGTAGTCGAGAGAGTAGAGTGTAGCATGCTTTGCTCTTGGTTGTTTCTCGTTCGTAGTTGGTACACAAGTTAGTTCTGTGAATAGTTTATTGCATAAGAGGAAGGAGTAGAGTGATGCACTAACGAAGTAACTTCGTATACGTAATATAACGTAATGCATTCCTTCTATGATAATATTGCGTCAGTTATGTTAAGATTGGATTAAATTGCGTTACACCAGATAGCAAGAGATATAAATGAAAGTACACTCTATTTATTAATATAGATATATATATATATATATATATATGGCGTCTTATATCTTATATGCATATATGTAGAACCAATAGTATTTATTGAGACTAAGTGTAGAATGTGTATATTGTTCTCAAGTAAATAGTGTATGCAAAGAAAAGTTCTGTTTGTATGTTTAGAGTTATATGAAGATTTGTAAGTTCTTTGGTCGTTTGTATGTGTAAAGAGAATGTAAATAGATAGGGTAGTGAGTGTGTGTGTAGACATAGATGTTATGTACGAGGAGAATTCATAATGGGGAACTAACAGAAGCCAAGGAAGAGAAGGAGAGACAGCTAAGAAAAGGAATTTCAAGAGAATATTCTACTTAAGTTCCTTTCTTTCAAGGAAAGTAGATGAGCGAGAAGAGAAAGCAACACTATTCACTTGAGTTCTCCCATTATATTCCATTTCTTTTTTTCTGTTGTATTATATTATATTGCTTGCTCTGGGTTGGCTTGGCTTGGCTTTGGATGGAGAAAGGCGAGGATTGGATTGCATTGGCAAACAGGGCTCCAGCTTTCTCTTTTGCTAACTTGAATTGGATGTGTAAATACATGGCTGTATGCATGTATGTGAATTCTATGTATATTTATGTGAGTGCTGGGCAGATATTATGACTGCATGCGTAGGTACGTCTCTCTGTGTCCAAGAGTTGTGGAGTCGTAGGAAAAATGGAGAGGGAAAGTGAGGATGAGGGGAATGGGAGAGAAAGGATTGTAGTATGCATAGTGGTAATAAAATTTGGCAAATGTGAGTATTTGCATTAATAGTACTCTGTCCTAATTTGCATTCATTTTGGAATGGGAGTGGAGCGTAAGAAATTCACTAATCTTTTCCCAAGTCTCCAAGTCAAAAGGGCTTGCTGTAGCGGAGAAAGCAAGGAGCTCTGTACACCGCGGACGCTAACCGACTTATAGCTCCGTCTACGTAACTGGGCTAGGCATAGCACTCAGTTCCACGGAATGGAAAATGTGCAGGAACAACTGCCTGCCTTGGTTTGACTTGACTTGACTTGACTTTCCTTGTCCTGTCTCACGGACTGAGCTCTGTCCTTTTGTTACGCTGTATTGGTACTTTCTCCTCCCTAACTTGTAACATATACATACAAAGCCAAGGAAATTTACATTAAGATTAAGCTCTCTCTCCTTTCTTCATTCTCCTCTGGCGTGACTTAGCGTCGCGTTGTTAGCACATTTCCGACTCTCACTCTCCTTAGCTACTTCCCTTCCCTCCACTATCTCTCCTGCGTGAAACTCATTTCGCATACAGACCTTTTCTCTCTCTCTCTCTATACATTATATTCTTAATAACCTAGCTACCGTCTCCATTATGAATACTTTCTCTCAGGCACATATTAGTCCACGGAGTGAACAGCAGTACTATCAGGTGAGGAGCCAGAGACGCAATTCAATGGAAACTATGCCTAGGTGGTTAGAGCAATTATTACCTTAACTACAATTTGTAAATGCAAATGAATACTTGTATTGTTCCAAGTTTTATCCTGTTAGCATCTTGGCACTTTTATTCCGTGTCCTCTCATCTGCGAAAACAGCATCTGTACACTTTTCTATAGATCTTAGCGACCTACAACTAGTTTTGCACTCGAGCAATTTAAAATTAAACTACTTTCTGCCCTATCTTTACGAAAGTTACTTTCTCTATGTGCATATGTTATATTTTTCGAGATTCAAGCATTAGAGCTAGAGAAAGAATTCAAGAAGGTGCTGCTATTAATATTAATCCCGGAATTTCTAAAGCACCCCCTACTAATTTTCTTTGATTTAATTAAAAAGTGTAACTCACAACTTGTAGCAAATGGCCAATAAATTGTTTCTGCATGTTCTGTAGTAGTTTATTTTTCCTTGGTACAATAATGTTATAGGTACAATGTAATTACTCTGTCAGTGTATTAGTGCGCAGTTAGATCGCTTATCACTAACAACATTAGTTGGAAAAGTCACTAAAGTTTAGTGCAAAGGAAGTTAAGAGAGAGAGAGAGAGAGAGAGAGAAGGGAGTGGGAGAGAAGAGTTAGAGCAGGTCAGCAAAAGGGACAATGACGTATTTACGTGGAGCGAAAGTCGTTGACGAAGCAAGAGAGTGGAAAACAGATAGGACAATGGGAGGGAATGCGATGGGCAGAGATGAAATGAGAGAAAGTCGTTGGGGAAAGTATGCGTAGTCTCGTTTTAGTTAGTCTCATGCCCATCTAGGAAGCAAATAGAGCAATGGAGAAGGCCAGATATCTACGACAATGTATTATGTATTATCATTTATTTGAAAGTGAGCACGAGAGAATAGTCTGCTATGCACTCACTCGAAAAAGAGAGAGGGAGAGAAAGCAAATGTAGAGAGAGAGAGAGATCTAACTGGAGCACAATAAGTACAATACCTAGCTGGCGTAGTGTTTGTGTCACTCCTTTCTCTTACATTAGCTACATTAGAGTGTAGCAGAGTCTAAATCTCCAGTTTACATACTACTTCCCTCTCCCTTCACCCGAGATACCCTCAACAATGAAACTACCCACTCCTATTCCTTGTCCATGTTGTTTTCTTCGAGACTTTCTCCTCACACAGCCAACCAGTCAACTTTACACAGCTTTCTCCTCCATATAACGACATATACATTCTCATACTCCTAACTATTCTCTCTCTCTCTCTCTCTCTCCGTAGAGAGAAACTACTGTTATCCATTCTAACAGTATCATATAGCATGGCAGATTGCATTACTTTCAACTTTCTCTCTCTCTCTGCTCTACAACATAAGTAACCGAACCGGTGAAGTAGCCACCACCGGGTGAAAGTCCGTACGTGTGAAATCCCTTCCTAATTAAATCAGCATTTGAAAATCCACGTTCTCTGAAATCCAGACACACCTGAGAGTGAAATGCATCAGAAGTGGAGTTGAGTGTGGGTTAGAAGGAAGTGAGAGGGCATCTCCCGCTTTTCAGACTAGATACGCTCATGCCCACATTACATTATATTGCATTGCACTACATTATGGTGTTGCTGACTGCCACACTACTGCTACTTACGTATTTTGTTTTACAACAGTTTACGGCTATCCTTGTCTTCTCCTTTACTAATTCAACTCTCTACTCTTCAGCCCGGCTCGATAGCGTCTTGGCAGTATAAATTTTATTTCATTATCCACTACAAGCCCGAAACTACTAGTCTTCTAATATAACTTATTTATCCTCTGATATTTATCCGTTATAGGAAGATACAGATATTAAGCACTATATGTAATAGCCCCCCGAGTTATCTCTTCCCGCATGTAATAAAACATTAATTATTGGTGCATTTGTCTCTGTATTTTGTCACAGACTTCGTAGTTGCCCAACTATGGGTCGCCGACCTCGTTTCCAGGCTAAAATACACTTTCGAATGATCAATTTCATCATTATTGGCTGAGTAAAAGCTTTCAGTGCCAATTAGAATTATCTTTATATTTTACTGTCGTATTTTGCTATCCTGGAAACCTACTATGCACCAGTAAACTAATTAGAATTGAAATTTAAATCGAAGGGCAAATTAATGTACATACATCGCACCTAATTTTATATTTGAATTAAACAATTGATTCAAAAACTAAGGAGGTTGTGTAACAATGTTCAATGAATATGACACATAGATACAATTTCCATAACACATTTACCAGAATAGAGATGTGTCAATGTGTCATGTTTTGGACAGCAGTGACCAGCTGTGACTGGGTCTACTGAATATGATCTTATGTATAGGATGAATTAATTTGACAGTTGAATAAAGCAATGTTACTTACAAATGATTGGAATGATAAAATTAGAACTTGCATATAAGAATGCATAATAGTGTCATTGAATTGTGCAGGATAAAGGTGTTGTGTGTTGGCTGGGTTGGATGACACTGAACTAATAATAATTGTTTTCTTTTGTTTGTTTCAGTGCCTACTGCTTCCATATTGGGCGGTCCTGATCTTCACGTCGACAAAGGCAGTATGATCAACTTGACTTGTATCATCAAGTACAGTCCTGAGCCCCCCTCCTACATCTTTTGGTATCACTACGACGAAGTAAGGAAAAGATTTTGCTTGCGTAGTTGCGTCTGATGAGCTAATAGATCTGCTCTGCTAATAATGAATTAACTGTGTGAATGAGTCAGTGAGGAATTGTGAGAAAGGATGGAAAAGCACAATGCTAGCATTTTCTCTGTCAGGTTCCATTAGAGGCTAATTAGTTGCCATAATGCACGGCTGTTATTGAAATGCATTGAGAAAGGGCTGAGCTCAGCTCTTCTTTTCCTTTGGCACACATTCCAAGGGCAGACAGGCGTAGACTAAATAACTAAGTAATTGCAACTACGTACGTAGCTAAGCCAAGGAAGGGAAATAAATACTTAGGCTGTACAGGTATGTCTGACTCCTACACAACCATCTGAGTTATTTCCAATAGAAGAGCGGCGGGGGCGGGTGGGAGCGGGCGGGTTAGTTGTAGCAGTGGAATTAGTAGCCCTATTATTTGCTTTGTCTTAGGCGGCAGGGAATTTGTCTGAGCTGAACAAATTGTCGGTGGAGCAGTAGGTCAACGAGTAATTATCTTGTGTAAAAGTGAGTGAAGTCCAGTCGGATGGAATCGAGTCAAAAAAGTCTCGGATCTGAGAGTTAGGCTCAGAGTAATTGATGGTTTATAGGGAGACGGCCGGGTGTTGAGCCTAAAGAATGTGAGTGGAGTGCGATGAGATTGTGCATGGGAATGGTTGGTTGAGTGAGAACCCAATGGACTAATGAAGCTAAATACCCCTGACCGAAATCGCAGGTAATAAATTACAATTCGGACCGTGGAGGAGTGAGTGTGATAACAGAGAAGGGCGAAATCACCACTTCCTATCTCCTCATCCAAGATGCCAAGCCTGGTGACTCGGGCAAGTATTCCTGCAGCCCCAGTAACGCTGACGTCGCAAGCGTTCGAGTTCACGTATTGAATGGTATGTCTTCCCTTTCTACTCTCTATAGACTTTTTTATCTTTTATATACTCTATTTAAGTTGGGGATATTTATATACTTGCTATACTGTAAGGTATTTATATGGAGAGAGAGATAGGCGGATGTTTTTGGAGGAGAGACTCACGCCTTGGTCTTTCGTCGACACTAAAACAACTCGGCACTGCAATGCTAGTTACTTTTCCATTGTAGTATATCACCGTGATCTGATCACATCTTTTCACCAACTCCGCGAGACTCGCCTAACTTTCTCCGTCATATTTTTTCTTGCTCTTACTTTCACCCATGAATTTTCGCCACATTCCTCCTCTGTCAAAAAGAGTGTCCTATATAACTAAGTAACTTGGCCTTCCGTGTCGCTTTCCCTCTAGAAGTATACTTGTAAAAGGAGACTGTGTATATATTGATGATATTTGAACTAGTAACAGAAAGTTAAATCCAAATTCAAAGTTAAACTCAAACTAAAGCCGCCACTCGGCAAAAGACAGAAGAAAGTCCTGCTGTAACTTTAAAAATGTATTATGTAAAAGTATTATTTGTAAGATGACTTATAGTTTTGGGTGAACAATGAATCCAGACAATGTAGTCGTTTGTTAGTGGTGCAAAGTCTATTGCATACTCTGTGGCATCTATATAGTTTTTTTTATTAGTAAAGCTCGGGATAAGAAAGATGTTCTATATATAGTTGTTTAATGATGGATAGATAGAATGTAATGTGGGATTATATGTGTCTAAGTTGTGTAGAGCATGTATAATAAATTCTATGGCTTCCATAAGTAGAAAGCATATTTAGAATAAAGGCTGAGGAAAGTTAAATTAATTTATAAAATGGCCGTATCAGTGGAGAAAGTATAGGGAGAAGTAGAGCACCATGAGATTTTATTGAAGTAGGTAGTTGAAAATATTTGTGTACAAAAGGGACTCATTTGTGTAATGAGGTCTCGGAGCTACGAGAGTCAAAGCAATTTCAACAGAATCTTATTTTTCAGGGTTCTGTAGCAGTTTAGCCTGTGTCTTAGAAACTGACTGTAGTCCCTAATGTCAGTAAATAAATAGACTGTGGAGGGATAGGTCCGTAAATGTACATTTAGTTCCTACCTTAGCCTACATAAGGAAAACTATGAAAGTTGTAATGAGAGTCTTATAGTTTGTTCAAGTCTCAAGTACATTACAGTAACAGCCAATGAAGCCGGAGTCTTTTCCATTCTGAAAAGAAATATTTTCTGTTCAAAGGATCTTAAGTGCTGCATACGAGCATAAGTACATAGACGGAGTCCGTAAAAGAGAAAGCTCAAGTGGAGAAAGGGAAGGGGCGATAGGTTCAGAGAAAGTGCTCCAGTTAACTTTTACGAAGAATGCATGGAACATAGAACAAAAATACGGCTGCAATTAGGTCTACACAAGAAACAGTTTTATGACGTAATGCATTGCATAACACAATGCCGTAAAAGCGGTTAGGTCGTCATAACCCCAACCAGCCATCTCTTTTTTACCCACTAGCTACGCTCTATCTCACTATACACTTGATTTTTAGCATCCTATGAATATAATTAAATAACAATAGAGATTTATTCCACTAAACAAATACTTTGTGATGTGATGTGCTTGCCAATGAGAAAAATCAACTTATTCCTCGAGAGTAACTAATGTGAAAATGTTATTAAGCATTGTGTTTCTGGAGAAGAGCTCCCTTTGTAATCAGAGGATTTCGTCAACTGAAGAGCCAATTATTCATTAATTGAGAATTGAGGAGGAATTAGAAGAAGAATCTCATGTATAATTCAGAGCATAGAACGCCTACGTCCGTAATTATTAACTAATAACTGCGTTGTTGAGCTAACGACTTAGAAATCTTTGATTTTCTGTGTGACTACTTTTCTGAATATGTTTGCAGTTGCAATGAGAAAAGATGAGAGGGAAAGCATAAGAGGATTTTTAATGATTCCCAAGAAATCCTCAGCCAATACTGATCATCATGCTATTTTAGAGATGGAGGGAAAGGGAAAAATTAGAGAGGTTGGAGGACGAAGACGATCTACTTAGGAATGGATGTTTACAGTAGGCACTTGAAAAGCGTCTACTCTTCCCTATTTAATTCAATGGGCTTTTTCAGAGAATACAGTGAACTGTAGTGCAGTAAATAAAGGTCCGTGTAAGCAAACACAAGATTAGATTATTTAAGAGTGACTATGTAGTTTAATTATTAGGAGATTCCTCTGGGTAAAGTAACGACATGAGTTAGAAGAGGGAAAGCAAGTCCATAGCTTTATGTACGTAGAGAGTGACTTACGGTGAGCCACCAGCATTAATACCTATAGCATAAGTAATTACATGGACTAAGCACTAGAACCAACGTTTCTCTAACATAATTTACTTTGGCTTTGGCCAACTGAAGCGGAAAAAATGTGATAAGAGTGGACTTGAGTTGTGTACGTAATACAAAACAGCCTCTCTCTCTCTTCTCTACATAGCTACACAGAGGAGAAATTAAGAATATTGAGAGTTGGCTGTGGAAGCCATAATAATACTAAATCCACATTACTATTGAGATAAATGTAGCTAGCTAAACTGTTGTAAGTAGAGTTCCTGTCATTATTGGTTGTTACTGTACAAGGGAATTGGTAGCTGTGCTTGCCAAATCGTTTTTTGCTTTTGTTTTCGACTTGGCGCAATTAGTGCCATTAGAAATTTGACAAGTTGACGCGGTGGGAAAGACACGACGGGAAATTTAGCTGTCATTGTCTTTCTTCTGTCTATCTGTGCAGAAGTTATTTAGTAGCTGAGTGCTCTACTTAATATCACAAGTCAAATCACCGTGCCCCCTCTATACTAATCGATGGAATTTTCACTTAGTGGCCAAAAAAAGTCTGGGCACACAGGTATGGATAGTTGTACTGTGATAGAGAGAAGTGAAATGGCAGGGCGGGAGTTTGGGGAAGTCAAAGTGTCCGACGCTAGACACCCGGACTCGGAAATATTCATTATGTCCGTGTTTAATTTATTTTATTGTGATTTTAGGCGAGAGGCCTGCAGCCATGCAGACGGGTTCAGCCAGCCGAATACTAAATCATCAGCTTCTCGTCTTTTCCATAATGTCTAGTGTTCTTTCCTACCTTCTTATGATTTCTCATCTAAGAAGTTGGCTCCCTCATTATTCCAGTTGTCACAATAGATAAAGTATCCAGCCCTTCACCACAGTTTTCCAAGACCAGACCACAAACCACAAACGCCAAAAACTAAGCTTTCTACATAAATCACCGAGGACAGAGAAAACTCTAGTCAAGGACTTGTTCTTCTCTCCAATCCCATTCACACTCTCCGACATGAAAACAGGAACAATGTATCTCCTCGTAGATAATACAGAGATCGAGTGAGAGAGAGAGAGAACGGGACGACGGATGGATGAGGATTCTTATTCGTACGAAATGAATACATGTTACTATTTGCTATAGAGAGAGAGTGTTTATAAGTCCGACGCACGGACGGAGCTCAGTTCGTTTTATACCGCTATTTGTGGACTCTGCACTAACCCAAAGACAACAAAACAACGTCATCATTCAACAAGAAGATGAGACGACAGAGAATGACCCGATTACTCTTTGCTTAAACTCACACGACAAACATAAATATCTTATGAAATAAATAGTACACTAAATTACATATAATACAAAAGTAACTCTCATTCCAATTCCATTTTGTACGAACGGACAGATGTATACTTTACGCCTCTTCCCTTCAGCTCCAGATAAACATACAAAACACAAACTAAACAAGTTAATGTCAAGAAATACACAATCTATATACATATATATATATACATACCTATACTATTTGGAGAATAATAAGAACAAAAAAGACTCTCTCTCTGTCTCTGAATGCAATGTCGAGGTTTAAGTGAAATTCATGATTTATATGTTCCCGTCTCTGATGCACAAGGAAGATGTTCTCGTAGGAAATACTTTGTTATCTTTGGGATAGAAGGGAAACCATTAGATTTCTATTACTGTTATGAAACGTACCTATAGATTTCTATCAAATTTTCAGTTTCATTGCTCCAGTTTTCAAGCCCGTAACCTAACTACATACAAAAACTCGTATTATTACACACACACCAGTATATAATATTAGAATGACTTTTAAAAAACTATATACTGAACTGACAATGAACTGAAGAGGTAAAAACACTGCAGATAAATATTTTCTCGTGTCTTCATCAAAACAACAATCATCAGATGAATTCTGAAACAATCAATATGCTTTTGAAGTTTACGTTGACAAATCCTATTTGCATATAGCTCTAAGGAATTAACATTAGTGTAAGGATAAGGATTAGCTTATAGGGTTAAGAATAAACCGACTCGACTACCGTTTCATACTCAAATGTCAAAGATTATTAAATTGGAGCTAATGTATGTGAAGAGACATTTTCGGTATATAATATAGTCATATAAATAAATGAATAATTGTAAGCTTAGAGTGTGTCTACTATTATGTATATACTTACTACGAGACTTTACTTAACCATAGACACATAAAAAAGAAAGAAATGAAATTAGCGCAACGGGATCGAATGACTATTATTGTATTCTCTAAAACTAATCTACTTACTTGTGTGGAAAAATATATTACTACTATACTACATACATACATTCATATATCTAACGTGTAGAATTGAATATAAGTGTTTGTTGTCTTTAGTTGCACAGTTACTGTACAATTTCACGTAAATTAATTACGTAACGTATCTCATGTGTTTTGTTCGTCATGAAGTGAAGTGGCTTTGACTCGTAATTAAAGGGAAGTCAAATAGGCAAATTACAAACAACCAGCCGCTTCCCAAGCAAAGGCCTGAAGAATAGACAGAAGAGCAGACAGAGCCCAACCTACTGTGAATTGTGATATTTAATTTGTGGTGTCGGTTTTTGTGCTTGCAATGCACACTGCTTTTGTCCTATGGATTTATTAGCAGTGTAGCCAAAGAAAATGTGTCTACTGTTACGTAGGATGCATGTATGTAGCTACTTCCCCGTTTTGGACAGATGAGTCTACGCTAAAGAATTCATACTATCTGTCTGTGTCTGTGGAGTGAAAAGTTCCTTTGACTATATGTACACCGCAGGTAGGTAAATATAGAGCTCATGTGAATTAAATACGTGTAAGAATGTAATGTGTGCATTACAAAGAGCGTAAATACAAGTATTCCAACATTAACTCATCCCGTCACTCTCCGCTCAGTTGACAGGACAGTAAATTAGTGCATTTCAGCGTACAATTGGAATCGAATTGATGAGAAAGCGTCAGATGTTCTTCATCCGGTTTAAACATATAGAAGATACACTCTGATTATAACTGTCCTTATTCCGACATCAACAACGATGCACAAAACAAACCTTCTCTGGATGCAATGCAAACTGTGGCGTTTCCATACCTAATACACTTACCTACAAAAAGGTAAGGGACCTGAATCCTTAATTTCACATGACAGAGCAATTTGTTTATGTAAAATATTTTTATTATGATAAATAGTGACGTTTTTATGTGCAGCAAAAAGGCTTTTCGAATCTTGTGCACGACTGCTTTCAATTTGCTACGATTTCTATTTTTGCATAGAGTCATGACTTTAATTGATTTCCTTTTTCTGTTGTTTAAAGGTGGAGCAATTCCTATTTTCAAGACAAAAAGATGTACATATATAAGTATCCTCAGAAGCTTAAGAATTACATAAGTATAGTATCTAAGAACCAGAGGATGAATTTTAGAGAACTGTGTGTTTATTACTAATTAGGTGAATCTATACATACACTGGATATATTGTAACATGTTCTAAAGTAAGTTGTGTATATGTATTGAATGTATATATATAGAGTACAGTTGCATATGTAAATGGGGATGAGGGGACTGGTTATAGGCTATATGTAAGGCAGTGTATATATGTATAGGGACATATTATAAGTGACTTTAGTGTAATTGTATGTCTGTAGTCAACCTGATGTAGCTCATAAACTTTTTAATAAAGCCGAAGGAAAAGAAGATTGAATGAGTGGAAATGTAAGGCGAGGATGGGAGAGATGCCCAGCCAGTTCATCCCGGTACATAATAATTTATAGAGGGAGAGGAACAAATATAATTTTGGACAACTCGTAAATATTTGAGTGTCTGTTAGGATTCCGTCTGTCTGGGTGCGTCTCTCCTCTGACTTTTGATAATGTGACTTCCATCACATTAACCTTTGTGTATATATTTATATATGTACTGCTAAATAGTTTAGAGTGTGTACTTTCCTCCAAGACTTAATTTTTCATTTCCATCGTTTTGACTATTTGTCTGAGTACCTTGCTTCCTCTCACGTCCCCGTCAGAGAGCTACCATAGAGAGACAGAGAGAGAGAGAAAGAAAGAATCTTGCATATTTAACACTTTTTTGTTTGCAGCTACTCTTCTCCATTATATTTACTTATGGCGCTGGCTAGAGATAGAGAGATCTGCTCATCGTCTAGCCAAGTATTAAAAAGTAAATAGGAAAATGAAATGAATTGCTGTATAGCAAAGTGGGAGATTGAAGAAGAGTGCAAATTTCTTTTTTATATATATGTTGGCTATAACTATATCTATCTATCTATATATATATATATATATATATAGGGAGGAGGAGGAGGAGCAATAGTCGATGTACTTTAATGGCTATTAGGAATAGTTGTGTGTAATCCTATTGTAGTGAGTTGTGTCCTCATCTTCTCTGTAGGATTCTGACATTGACGAGCAAAAAAGTGGAGAGCTGAGTCTGCTGGTGCAATAACTACGAGCATATAATATAACACTTAGGATATGACCTAGTGGGATATTACTTTCCTCCATCTCATCTCATCTTCAGTGTCATACAGACAAGAAAACACATTTTACAGCCGAGCCCAACTTCTCTTCTCTATTATTGGCACTCTTGCTCTTGCCTAACCAACTTTACGTTACTATTCTTCTTCTCAACTCTTTAGCTCGAACGCCATTTCCTCGCTTTTTCCTTTGGCCCCGTATCACTCACTCAACATCCTCACTCACTCGACATCTTACTCTTTCTCCCATCCACTCCCAACCAACAGACAAGGCTACCAACAGATGAAATCATAAGAGATCCACGGAATGACATCGCTACACAGACTACTTACCCTTCTTCTTACTTTTCTTAGACTATTAGCTACGATGATGACTTGCTCGTCTGCTCGACTCAACTCACTTCCCTCCTTCCAACTACCCGTTGCAATCATTTTACTACTTCGTGCGCCCGATTCCTAAAGTGAAAGAGACGATTTTAGGCTAAATAAAAATTATTACTGTGTCAAGGTTGATGGCATCTCCACTCTAACTCAACTTTAGATAGCAGAGAACCTCCAGCTTCCCTTATCATCCTTCATTCAAAAATTACACTTACCATTACTCTAGCTATTTTGACATCCTTAATACAAGACAAATATGTTTCCACCAAAATTGCATTCGCTAATTTACTGCGACTGCTACAAACTACAACAAACTCATTTTTGTTTGCACGCTCAGATTAACCTGTCATAGCTAATAAATTTCATATAAACTGGCTATGTGCACTTTGTGCTCAATTTTATTCTTTTTCCATCTTTCATTTGTCTGAGTTTACAAAGATGAGATGCAAGTTTACATACGCTCACAGTTGGTGAAAAAGTTGCAGTGCAGGCATTTAGATATCGGAGGAATTAGAGATAGGGATTTAATGACAGGGCTTGTTTTTCCGTTTTGCATCAATAATGAAACTGCCATAATGAAGGTCAATATTTGGCTGTAGGGACATGACACAGCATAAAATGCTTAAAGCGATTAGTAGCAAAAATCGATAGACCGGACGTGAAGGAAGGGCAACGCTTCCCACAACTCTTGTCACTTTTATTCATCCCTAATGGTTCCTGTCCTGCCAATAAAGTAAATTGTAATTTTATCGTCATAAAAAACTGGCTGTAATTGGATTTTAATCATGAGACATCTACATTTCCATTCCTTTCGTTTCAGTAATTTATGCGATAAGTGAGCAGGTGGGCTGGATTATTTAGAGTAGAAAGAACATTCTATATGTACAACAGATTAGATTAGCGAGGGATTTCAGCTCTGTTTTTATAGAAATGTCCCCAATGCTACCTACATAAATGCTACACGCTTGCGGAACTTGTTTCCGCTTCCAGCTCACTATATTCTGTTGACATTCAAAGCTACGATACACAATGAACGTATTTCTGTGAGAGTGCTAGACAGGTACATATGGACTCTATGTATAATGATAATGGTCTGAGGAGGAATCCTTGTATCTTGTTATAAATGGAAGTAAATGGGAAGTTGTCTGACATAAATAAGTGCAGTAACCAAAAAAAGTACTTGTATATTATTGTAATATTAAACTGCAAAGTAAATTGAATGTACCATTTAGATGTGAAGTACACACAGAAGATATATTATTATTAGTATACCTACCCACCTATGTGACATATTAGATTGTAAGTTTCTTGTGTGTACGAGAGCAAGAGATCCTAACTTCAATTTTATCAAATCAAGGGCAGACATGAAGAAAGAGAGTTGAGAGGAGAACTGGACAGAGCAACTTCAAAAGGGTCAACACACATTAGCCATACGTAGGTAATGCTAAATAAATCAGTTTGAGAAGTGGACGTGCAAGTGCAGACCCTGACCAACAATTAATTCAGCAAAGGCTGCCGAGTCGTTGTTCTCTCTCTCTGACTTCCCTACAATATCCAATGATGAATAAGTATTGACTACACACCTACCAAATACCAACATTCATTTGCTATGTAATATAAAAACGGTACATGTCTATATGTAACATACCTACACGCGATTGATGTTTTCTATGAATTTAAATTGCCCGTTATTGGTTTCTTCGGGAGTTCACACTCAAACCTCTACATTTTAGAGAATATCCAATGGATGACACGAGGGGAACGTGCTACTATACTGTTGTAATGTTAATCTTTTCTGTATATACGGCAAATACAAGCGTTATCTATGATTACGACATTTATTATTATACATACCTACGTAAGATGTATTAGGTGGAGATGAATGACCCTTTGTTAAATCCAGTTATTGTATTACATAAATAAAGACTACTATTGATGACAAAATTTTCAATTACCTGCAATCTTATTTTCATTTGGAGTTGACCTATAAACCATTTTATTCATTTAATTTTCCTTTGCAGCTACGTGGAAATCCTGGACTCGCAACAGCACCTGGATATAGTACTGTGAAACGGTAAAGGAGTCATAGTGGACAATTCACGAGTAAATGAAGCTATGCATTATTTATATTCGTAATTTTCAGTTTTATATTTATTAAATAAGTCTTCAACGAACCCTACAGAATAGGAAAAGTAATAGCGACTTTATACCAGTAGATGGTTATATTATTTCTTATAAAACAATTCATAGTCTAATTAAATAATTACACAGACATTGTACATTGAAATAGCTTTCTCTCTCTTAAGTCTCCTAACTATCATTTTGAGACTTAAAACTTAAAATACATTGTGTAGGACAGATTTATATATGTAAAACTTAATATACAGAAATATTGCATTAAGTCTCTGCAGACCATCATAAGAATGCATCATATACCAGTCACAAAACAAATAGCTACTAAATATAGATACTACTTAATAACATTTATACTTTTTATTCATTTTGTAAATCAAGAAAATCACAGTTTGCATTTTATAATGGATTTCATTGAAGAAGGGCATACTAAGTTGCTTTTAGATTATTCGTATGTAGGTATTCATTTAATTCTATTATAATTATACATTCACATTATAAAAATATGTAACACTAACTTTCACACATCCCTCTCCGTTAAGAAAAAGTAGCTGCCTACAGCAGCAGTACTAGTACGTAAGTATTATGCAGCCATGAATGCTAAAACTATGTCTAGGCGTAACTCAATGTCTCAAAAAGGACTTTATAATTATCAAATGCTATCAAGAAAGTTTTACGATATCCTACGACGATGACCCTCAATCACAGTTGCCAACATTTTATTTTCAAATATTACTATTATCGCTGCTACTACTACTTATTATTGCCGCATCTGAATATTGGTCACATTAATGATCTAAGTGGGCCGAAGAATATCACTTTTCCTTACAAATACCTTGGGGGGAATATCCTTGCAATTGTATCGAAGTACACATCCTCTACAACTTTTACATTGTAACAATGCAAATACACTATCCCAATTTTTTATATCATTCTTAAATATTGTAAAATGAAGTACAAAGTATTATTTTTCTTAATTGAAAGAGATAAGTAATATAGTTATGTATACTTAATAACGCAGTCGTTCCATTTGCATCACATTTTACAATTACGAAGCGGCCATTTATAGGAGTTAGTTAAAAACTGAATATCCTAAGGCAAAATCTCAAAATTCGATTTAGCTTGCTACATATTCTGTAAATTAGCTTATAAGGCACATCAGGGTTGATGCTGTTATTTGGATTCTGTTATGTTGATGGAAACTTCATTTTTGCCATTTTAAAATCATCGATAGAAAATCGAATATATAGCATCAATTAGCATCTTGTTATGTTACGTAAATTTTGATTTGTCACAATTTAAAGGCAGTTGTTTTGTACTTTTTGCATATCGTTTGTTTTTGCTGGAAGAAGGCACGGCACGCCCTTCAGTTGTAAACGCAAGGGATGAAAACAGTCAGTGTAGGAATTTTCCATGAAATATTTGATGAGCTCAACCTTGCAGGAAAGAAAATGACAGCAGTAAAACTGCAATTTGGTTATATGATAGATTGCTGTGACTCAGAAACTTGCCAATCAAATTAAAGATGGACATAGACATTTAGTCATTAGTCATTACCGCGAACGATAATGAAAAATTAATGATATGCTAATGCTACATGGCATTTGGCAAGTGGAAAAGAATGCAAGTATAATCAACACTTGAATAGAAAATGTAGCGGACGGAGCCAGATTTGACTTAAACCACAATTTAGTACACCCAATGCATGTTCTTCTTACCCATCCAGTGACATGTGTCAATTTGGAAGAGAAAATGTTTTCAGGACAGAGTTTTGCAAATTAAAAACGAACTCATACAGCCAAGTCAAGGTTGAAGGCTAAATTGTGTGCAACTGTTTATTGTAAGGGAGCCGTCATTTCAAAAGCAGATGCTTTGACATTTGGTTCACCCACGAAATGTAATAAAAGTTGGAGAAAATGTTTGCCGAGTGGGTTCTGGAAGAAAGGCACGCAGTGGCTGTGTGTTTTGGGTTTCATGGCAGTCTGCAAAATGACTAAGTCATTAATCACAGAAGTAGAGACTGGAGGGGCCAGAACTCTTTTTAATATTGAAATTCAACGAACAGGTTGTAATTGTGAGACAGAGGAGTTCATTCCCGAAAGCTGAGTTCCTTGCCCCAGATCTGAGTACCTGGGGAGCAGCAGTCACCACTCCAGATCTGTTTAATTAGGAATTGTAGAGCAGCATCATTCCTGTACAAGGAGTGGTGTGGCAAGGAGTAACACTAAGCGCGGTTTCGGCTTATTGAAGTTAGTGGCTGTGGGAATGTCCATGAGCATTGTGGTCGTGATCATGATGGTGGTCAGCTTCGGAATGCCCTCCACTCACATCGTGATCATGATCATGGTCCTCTTCTTCAAATGTTCCATTGCCGGAATGACTGTGGCCGTGGCCTCCGGCATGGCTGTGTCCCCCTGAGAAATCACCACAAAAACATTGTACAACTGAAACATTAAATATTTGAATATCTTTCACCACCTGCAACTTATTATGCTTTCTGACTTGCAACTTTGTTTTTCTAAATATGCGATAAAAATCAAAATACATTTTTTCAATGCATTCCCTCCACTCCAAAAACCCCAAATTTTTCTTTTACAGAATTTAATTTTTAAAATGTTGGAAACCTGTACCTTCGAAAAATATGCATGAGCCTATTTCAAAAATGTTTATTTGATTGCTCTACATTAAGCCGTTCTCCTTGAATCAGGGCTGGAAATCATGACAGCCTCTCCTTAATAGTTTACTCATATCTTCATTTGCTTTTCATTAAAAGAGAATAAACCCTTCTTGTCTCTTTCTGTAGTGTACCATTATCAGACGAAGAAAATAATATAAGGGAAATGATATTGGATATTGGGTTAGCCTACACGCCTGCACCCGACGCCCGACGACCCGCCGCTGTACTATGTATTTACAAGTACTAACCGGCACTCCATTAAATAAAATGTATTGTGAACATGGACATATCCGCAATAAGCATATGAATAAGAAATTGAGTCTTGGTCTAGGTCCACACAGATGCTTTGTATAATTTAGCATACTAATAAATATTTCTGTCAAAGACTTGGGGATTTGTGAATAGAGAGTAAGACATCAATGCGAGATGTCTTATTTATTAATAGTGCAGTATAAGTAAATATTCTACAAGTAAGGTGAGACATCAGTATAGAGACTTACCCAAAAGTTCCAGTCCGC
Source organism: Tomocerus minor (assembly GCA_009936455.2). Taxonomy (NCBI): domain Eukaryota; kingdom Metazoa; phylum Arthropoda; class Collembola; order Entomobryomorpha; family Tomoceridae; genus Tomocerus; species Tomocerus minor. The sequence goes on along the minus strand of JAAAYG020009904.1, from coordinate 2,927 downwards.
CCATAAGGATAAATCCCAGAATGGCGACTATAATATGCAAATACTTTTTTTGAAGCTTTCGCCCTTCTTCTTGGAATATTTCAAAAAATGTGACATACAGCAATGTCCCCGAGGCCAGACCCTGTCATTAAAACAAATTATTTTAATTAGTTTCCAACGAATATTGATGAGCTTACGACTGTGTGTCATCTTCATATTACAAAACACATTACATTAGTAAATTGCATTTTACAGCTTACATAAATAATTTAATATTATTTCATAACTCTAATGTAATGGAGTCAGGTTAATTTCCCAGAGTAAGTCTTCTCTGCTATTTTATGCTAATACTTATGAATATCTACCCATACACTATTTGTATCCTGCAGCAAATTATCATTGCAGTCATTTTGGTAATTAAAGTTAGCAGCCCGGCGCTATATACGCACATTAAAACCAACATAAATATTACTCAGAATTTGTCGTCACATTTCCGAGCACATTTTAATATTTAGTAAGTCTAATTTACTTGAATTCAACATAAAAAGCACGCACACATAAGTGCACAAACAAGCTACATACAAGAAACCCCACTTGAAGTAATACGCATATTTACATGAATATTTAACAAAACTCTACGCCCTACTCTTAAGAAAGAATTTTCCGTGGCCAATATGGCTGCATATCTTGCTATTTATGAATATATTAGGAGCACGTGAACTTGGTCCAGCTTTAATTTCACGCTTTACCGCAACCAATCTATCACAACTGAGATTATATAATTATATTCAATGAAATCATAATTATAGTTGGTGACGCGTTCTAGACTGGCTTGAACTTTGATTGCCTTGACGGGAAATGGAAACAGCTCATGTCTCAACTTTCATAGAAAAATGCTCACACCTACTACATTTACATTTAGTCCCCACCGAGCATTGCCACATACTTAAATTCCATTGCATAACATAAATGGAGACCTGCCACTGAGTTGGTAACTAAATATTTAGCTTCGCTGGAAAGCTACATTACAAGTTTCTGTTAAATTCGATGTAAATATAATCTAAATAACTTTCCATATTATTATATTCAGAGAATTCAGGTATCAACTTGGGATCTGACATGATTTAGAGGCCAAATTACATCTGTGCTCACTCAAAAGCTCACGCAATGCTAAATATGAAACGCAGGAAGAAAATCCATATTTTCAGAAGACGCACTAAATGTGTAATTTAATCCTATGCAAATATTTAGTATTGGCACGTTACAAAACAGTTCGTCATGTTCTCTCTTCTATTTAAGCTAAATTGGAGCTAAAGATTTGGAAATGAGAATGAAATGCAGTGGAAACTTTGGCTTTTAGTTTAGATTATGCATAATAGATTAGGAAAGAGCTTGTAGCATGAACAAAATCGAAACATATGAGCACACATCTTGACAACTCTCGCTTGCAGCATTATACTTAGGAAAACTCCAAAGAACAATCATTATAATAGCCATACATAGCATTAGTGTACTTATAGATACATAAGGCACACACCTACTTGTAATCTGGCATCTAATTTTGGATTTACAAAGAACTTTGTCCCTATACTTAAAGTGTTTTAGCTATACACGTGGGACTTTTGGATTGTCACGTAAGTTGCTGACCTCCTATGGCATGCCATGTGTTAGTGTTGAGTATACTATGTATATAAAGTACCTACCTACATATTTTGCTATATTATAAGTTATTATAATAGTTACTATCTATGTACTGATAATGTAGTGAGAATGATCAACTCTCATTGGTTGTCTATTCTGCACCCGCCGTCCCGCCTGCATAGCGTCCTTTTGGAGTTAGGCAGGAGGAACGAGGCAATAAGCCGAGAGTCAGAGATACGAGTCTGGGCCGCGAGCAGACAGACTTGAGAGTTGAGCATACGCACTTGCTTGCTTAGCTTTTAGTTATTTTCTTTATTGGAATTACCTTTTCATTTGAGTTTCCTAATTCTATATTTTGTATTAATTGCCTTTTGCTGAATTCGATTTATTAAACTTCAACCCTTCAGTTCTTACAAACATACCTCTTTCTCACTACGCAATTATTATCATTCAATACAATTTAATCGCATAAATGTGAGTGGCTAGATCGCATTTGGTCGTTTCATAATTCGAAGGTTTAGAATATTATTTCATAACTGCGATTTAATGGTCACACCCTAGTGCAGTATTTTCATCCCCAACTGCCAACACTCACATAAAAGATAGATGCGGGGTAAAAGTTTTGCAAGAAACTGAAAATTTTGAACTCAGCTGTACCGAATTCAACATACAACAATTGAAGATACAACATTACGGTTTTTTGGTTACTACAACGGTATCGTAAGTAAAATTTTCCGTATTTTATCAACTGTTGTAGTATACATTTCTGACAAAGAAAATACTACATCATGAGGTAAAATAACAAAAATTTTGTGAAATATAGTGTGATTTATAATGGCATAACATTTTGTGTACTGTTACATTATTAATTTTTTGCTTTTGCCCAATTATGACGAGTAAAATATGTTTCCTTTCCATCCACTTTCAGTATTAGATGAAGCATTTCGTTATAATATTTATATAAAGGTGCAACCTAGAGAATTACCTTGTAATTTTGAGGATTATAAATTGTGCTGTATAATTGAAACATATTTTAATCATCGTCATTGGGGAAGTGCACATACGATTCGATTTATTGTGTGTTATATTTTCGCAGTGCTGAAAAACTTTAAATTCTTTTTGATATCAGCTCATAGTGCAGAAGATAATTACGATCATTTCAATAATACGTTGTATAATCATTATTAAGAAGTTTTCATAATATTGCCACGTTGTACGTCGTAAATCCTTTGGTGGTAGATTCGGGCCCTTCAGGCCGTACTCATTTTCCTTGCGAGTTCATTCCAAAGTCATTCAATTGACCTTCA
>JAAAYG020009893.1:10404-24310 GCA_009936455.2 Tomocerus minor | reverse complement strand
AACAAGTCTGGCATGGGCTAGTAGCCTGCGAGCCGGACTCTAAAAGCGTGGAAACACGTTCCTTTACCTTTACCTTTTTTTTTTAATATAGTCGTACACTCACGCATGTAATATTCCTATTTGTCTGCAAAGTAAGCCTCTTAGGGTGACAACGCTAGCGCTTTAGTTTCGCAGACCTTAGACGATTGCAACTTCACCTAATATGCTGTAAACCTATGCGTAGTTACAACAATATAAGGTAAGATGCTTAGTTTTTACGATTTTTACAGAGCTCGAACTTAATAAGTTTGTGACTTGTGTTTTGAGAGGCTGCAGAGAGGGCTTGTCTCCTCTTATCTGTTTTATGTTTAGAAAGTAATGCTATTACTTGTACTTTTATGCTTCGTGACACAAGGACGACATTGCATAGCTTTGCCTTCAGCACTCAAACTAGCTCCTTCCTCAAATAATCACAGTGTTGTGCTACAACCGATACATTCCTGCCACTCGACTCTGGCTTTATTTGTACTGCCATACATACAGAGATGTCGAACGCTTTAGAATCCCCTTACACTCCTATTAGTCATCATAATATTAACGAGAGATAGTCAGAAGAAACTGAGAATGCACACGGACACTATCACTTCACCTTTCCTATATTATCTGTTTGAACATATTAAAATCGTGATTTCTTGGCGAGGGAATTTTTATAGTCTCTTGTTGCGTTCTACGCGGCTTCCGATGTCCTTGTACAATGTTCTCTCACTCAACTCAAGTTTGATAATTTTTAAATAGCTCCTCAGATACTCATATCTCTAATGCTGTAATAATACGATGCATAATAGCATTGAGATAGATACTAAATAGATACATACTCTAGACTTTTATATGCCTCACTTTCAACATTTTAGATTTTTTATTTGTATAAATATTCCTCGTCGTGTCGACTTACTATCGTACTATATGCGAGTATATACAAATATAAATATAAATAAGTATCTATAACACATAAACACTTTAAATCTTTCCGAACATAGAGCCTATTCGTATTATCACAGCGTGAAGTCATAGGCACAGTCTCATGTGTCATATTACTGTAGTTAATTCACAATAACGAAAAGGGAATGCATAAACAGTGTGGTACAGAATTAACTCCACATTTGAAGATCAGTTTTCATACTTTGGTAATTCAGAGTCAACAGTGGCGAAGGATTACCTACACGTTCAAATGCCATGCCCATATGTTAAGTATTTAGGTAGGACTCTAATCGCCAGATTACAATAGCACTTGAGTCCACCATATTTCATAAGAGAGTTTATTGTTATCTCAGTTCAGGTGTGTTTTTATGCTGTACCATGTGTATAGCATTGCATTGAAATGGTGATCATGTCAGCCATTGCAATTTCTACCAATTATTTATGCGTAAATTTTTGTTGTCTTTTTTTCTTAAATTACCTACAAAAAACTCTAAACAATTACCTATTGTGCTCATTCCACCTCTTTTTAAATTAAATCTCACAACGTAAACTGCAGATAATTGTTGGGATGTTATTGTATGTCTACTTGTTTTCTGTTTTATCTGAATCCCATTTGGTTTTTCTATTTGTCTGGGATTTTTATCACACCCCAACTCTGTTTTCTCGTTTGTTCAAATATTGTTAAACCCATAATATTATAATCATTATAGTTTTATATGCGCACTGTGAAAATCCTAGTACGTGCACAGACTCATTTCTATAGAATACGAAAGCTTTTCGACAAAGGCATAGCTACTGATAATAATTGTTTTGTTATTGTCTCGTGGATTCCTAACATGAAAATGAAGTATAATAGGGTCGTTGTGAGAGACGTCTGTGTTAAATACGAAAATAGGTTGAGCTAAACTCTTCCTTACCACACCTTATCGTAGTAATTGACCCACAGAAGCAAATGACTACAAACAAACACAGGTTAAAAGCAAATTCAAAGCAAGGTGAGTGTGCGACCGTCACCGAATTATCTGCGTGTTCGTCCCAAAACACTCAACCCAATTATCTAGTTACACTGTGTGCAGAGAGAGACATACTTATTGCATGGTGTAGAATTTAACTGTAATATTATCCTTGGTTGCTGAAAAACTCATAATAACTCAGTAATTCATTGTAGGCACCTCTAAAAAATGACTCTGCTCACATTAACCAACATTATCTATTTAATTTGTGTTGCCATTCCACCATGTTTAGCCAATTGATGATTCCTGGCTTCTATAATGTTACAACAATATCATTAGATCTCAACTTAATAATATTAATGCAACGGTGAAGTCAATAGGTACACAATACATAGTTGCTTATGTGTAGGAGTATTGGCAATTATCGTAGTGGAGGAATAAATAGGGATATACACAAAAGGCTACGTAACATTATGATCTGTTTTTGAGACTATCAGAAAAGGCAATCTTTAGTTAGCATTCTCATTAGGTGAAGTATAATAGTGAGTACCTAGCGATGAAGTGCACAGCTAATAAAAGTACTTCTAATAATAACAAATCTGCACTTGCAGGTTCCTACTGCTTTGTGTAACGGCTATAGCAGTAGGCATAATTATAGCCGAGTGTTTATTTTAGTACTATTTACTGCCTACATGTTACAATCTTACTAATTGATGATTTATTAAATTACCGCCTACTCATTCAGTGTGCTCCCCATTTCGGTAATGGATAACCCTTGCTCTGGCTACCTCAGAACACAATAAAACAATACGTGTGGGCACAACGTTCTAAAACATTATCATTTGCAGAATAAACAAAGTGGTGAGTGCAGCCAGAGTTGGATGGAAGGGTGGAGTTCAAACGGAGCTTTATAATAAGTAATTGATTGTGTAAACTCAAAATGAAATTTGATAGAACTAAATGCTCTGCTTCTGCAAAAAGACTGATTGTTACTGTGCTCACTGAGTCCAAAGACATAAGCGACGCTCGTGTCATATCTGGATCATATAATATAATAAAACTGTGTGCTTTCGACTATCACACGTTGCGTAATCTAAATTGGCAGATTTGTGCAGAGCATCCGTGATCTATTTAAAATTAAATGCAGTAGAGACATATTTAATATATGTAGGTCTATGCGGAATAAATGGAAATAGGACATGGGAGTTTTGTGCAGAAACTAGAAATATCAACTCCCTACGCCTCATTTCATCGCATCATAAGCAATTAAAATTTTCAGGCCCGTCCAGTTAGTTACTGAAGACGTAACAACTAACGCACTGGAGCAGATTATTCTACTGGAATGAAATGCATCGTGTGTTTGGACATGAATTCATTAGCGACAAGAATTTTGTGACTCATCTGGGACATCCAACCGGTCATGCTCCCAATTTCCCGTTCCTCTATATATATATATATAGATATAGGTATCATTTAGGATTGCATGTAAATAATTCTATCTATTTGTAATTGACAATACACACAGTTCCCTACTAGATTCGGGAGTAAAGTAGCAATGTATGTATGTAGAACGACGTAATGACATTAACGAAACGAAGACAACTGTATTTAGCTCGTAAAAGCTAATAAATAGACGTAAAAACTAAAATTGCGTGCTTATACCTACAGGGTGTGGTGGGACTTGCCTTTGTGTGGGTAGAAATGGGAGAATAGCTCGTACGTAAATTTACAGTCTACGTAAATAGGTAGGAGGACCAAGTCATGATTTATGCTATTCATACAAACAGCATTTAGATGTGCAGAATTTCAAAGGGGTTACGTTAAGCTAACCATAAGTTAAGAGATAAAAGCATTACAATTGCAAGACACACAATATGGCACTGTCTTAGTACAAAACACACAATGCTGAAAAAGACCCCAATGGTTTTTTACAACATTTTCTCGACAGACATTTTGTCGAATTACACGTGTCAAATAACCAGCAGCCCATATCAGAATAAAGGCAAATAAGACACATGTAATTCTGTATCCTAGGCTTTGAGAATACAATGAGAATATTTTTGATTGTAAATTAATTGTGGCATTGTTAATTTTAATTTGTATATCCCTGATAGAAATATAAAGCAAATAAATGTAGAATTTTACATTATGAATGACGAAAGCCTTAAACAATACACAATTCGCTAAAATGCCACACTATTCATTGGAATAATAAAATTCGACGTTTTTGCTGGCTAATCGAATGTCAATATTGTAATGTGAAATTGATACAGTGGATTGTCAAAGCGTTTCAATGGGAGGAAATAATATTGTTGAAAGAGCTCGGATGAAGAAAAAAGTTATAGCTGAGTCGCAGTATATGATTTATTCATGATTACAGAGCATTATTTTAAGCATGTTTGTTACGGGGAGCTAAACAAAAGCATTATTTGAAACAATCCAACGTAAATTGTTTCCCAAGCAAATCAGCACGCATGCTATCTTACTGTTTATTGCAGTTAGCCATTGTGTTAATCTAGTTATTGCCCAAAGCAATTAAATTCGTCAGTAGACTTTAATCTCGGTTCCCTTTACACTCTTGCTCCCAATTTATGATCTCAACTACCTATTGACGAATTTGCAGATGTGCGAAATATGTAGTTCGTCGAAAAGAGTGGCGTTATAATAATAATAATATGAGAGGAGTTGTTAGCATTTAGCGTGGCCTAGGCAAGCGCCATGCCCCATCACCAACCAGCAACATAACAGTAAAGCATTCTAGAAACTGATGCAAAATGTGAGTTTATTTATTATGGTGCGACAGTTTGAGTTTAAAAACGCAAAGGAGACTATGTAAGACAGGTTACACGGTTCGCAGCCTTTTGGACAGGGACAAGAAGCTTTATTGCAATTGCAAAATTTGGGTAAGCAAGATGAAAGTGCTTAACACTCCACTCGTACACATTTATATTTCTATCTGCAAGAGCGTGTGCTAGAAAAAAAGAGTTGATGTGGCGGTTCCACATGAGTTTTTTCAGGGCAAAATCATCGTCAATGAAAGCAATATCTCAGCATGTCGATTACAGCACATTGGATACACACGTAGCATTTTATTTATACGGCTATTATTACTACTTACTCTGACGATATAGGTAGTGGCTTCGACTGTTTACTTATATTTTTGTTACAGGATTTCATAATTACTCATTGTAGTTTTTGCCCTCTTAGAATAAAAAACAGTGCATATAAAAATATCATTAATTGGCAAAGAATTTATCCACTTAAGTCGGTGCATACAAATAGTTGTACTATTCCTTGTCTACTTATAAATGACTAGAAATGCAATTAAAATCCATGTTTTTTGAAGAGATCACTTAGGATTACAAGAAATTTTTGTAACTCATTACATTCACTTGCATTTGCATGTTTGACATGGAAAAATATCTGATAATTGTTTGTTTTTACATACTTCCCTACATTTATAAATAAGTATGAGCTATTGGTTTGGTGTGTAAATCCCAATTCTTTCCTTGTACGCTGCACGTGTATCTGCTACTTTATTTATGACAGGAGATAATTGTGAATACATGGTAGAAATAATATAATAAAGGAGCAGTAGCATTACTAATTAGTTGGTTGGGAGTATATAGAGGAGATTTCAAGTAGTGCTGGCAAGGCATCCATGATTTCAATTATGGCAGCAATGATTTATCGCAATTTAATGATGATAATATACCTAAATACACGAAGTAGACAAGATTTAAATGAAGAAAAACTCTTACTATTTATTAGTAGATGTGAATGCCAAGCAAAGGAAGGCAAGAGACTTGGCCATAGAAAATTCCACGTTGTTTAATCTACACAAGTGGACTATTTACAGATTATTTAAAGCTTGTTCATCTAATGCATTTTTACATCCCATTACCTATGAGAACGAACCAAGCGTAGCTATTTTGTGTATTTTTAACAGATTTCAGTTCAGAGAGACTATTAGCTTAGATATACTTTAGTGCTTTTATGATAAATTCCCCTAAATGGAATAATACACGTAAGTCGAGCTAGGCTAATCTCAGTTAGGAATCCCACTGCACAACAGAGCACCAAGCCAGAGACAGGCTACCTGTATTCAACTGCAGAGTGCACACAGAGAATAGAAGCTCTGATTGTGCGACAGCCTCTTTCTACACTATCTCACTCCGTGTAATAACTCCAAATTGTAACTAATATCAATTAAGGACAGCGAAAAGGTGGAGAATGGCCATGGCTGCTGCTGATAGTCCAACTTTATATTTACTCGTATGGTGCTACATATTAATAATAGGAGCAATTTATGATTATTACCTGACTTTGTACATCCTTAATACGAATAGCACTTGAGATATCACAATATCAGTGTTACTCAAATCATATAAAAATTATTGAGACTCTCTGTAGCTTTTTGCTATAGACTTTGGAAGGGAGACTGGCCATTGTGTAGGGATTTTAATTGTAGAACGTGGATGTGTATGTGGACATGAAGGAACTATAGTAGTGTAGGTTAAATGGAGATAAAAAGCAAAGCAACCAATGCTAGGTATATGCAAGTGCTCATCTAATCGCATTCGCCACTACCATTTACTGTTAATGTGAGTAAATGCAGAGGCAAATGTTCATAAACCACCATAGTACCGTTTGAAAGGTTTCTTACTTGGAGCAAAAAGCCTTTTAACTAATCAGAACATTGCGTCTCAAGGTGCATTTTTCAAAGATTACCTACCTACACAACTCACAACAGAGCATCGTTCGTTTCCTCTGTCTTGTCGTTTCGTTTCCCACTTTTCTCATATCTCACACCCACGGCACAGTTGAAACAGTTATTTATCAATGAAGATGATGCTTTTTCCAAGTGTACGTACACGTACATGCTCATCACAGGATTTTACAATAGAGTTAGCGATATGCATCCTGATAATGGAAAATTATTATACGAACGGAGGAACTGAGTCAGTCGACTTGAGCACAGAGCTGTATTAGTATCACATTTATCATTAACATAGGACTGACAATGAGGCTACAGTATAGAGCATTGTAAAACTATGCACAGAGCACACAGACTCATAAAATGCTAGGCAAGCCACCTTATATTTTTACAACGTTAAGATAAGTGAGTACTAATAAGAAAGCTGTCGACCTAATTAAAAATGAGGAAAACAACGCGAGCTGCCTTCCAACTAGATTCCGCTAACAATAACTATCAGCTCTACATAGAAAAGTAACTGAATAAATTTTACTTCCATCCACTCAGTCACTCCAGATACACATCACATCCCTATCAGACTTAAGTCAAGTTAACTCAACTCAAGACAACTCCACTAATGTAATGAGCCAGTCAGTCAGTCACACTCCCGTACCTGTAATATGGCTAATCTCATAAATAAGCATGCACACAGACTCTCTGCAAATTACAAATAATATCAGCATCACTAAGTCCACCATCAACATACATACTTACAAGGGATACTCAGTGTGATACTTTTCGACAGAGACACTAAACACAGAGCAGACAAACAGGGAAAGAGATAGAGACGAAACGGAATCACCCACAATAACAGTTTCCCATAGAGAATCCAATATGTTCAATTCCCTAGTTCACCTTATCTTCTTTGCATAGCCATGTAGATACTCATATTATTATTACTCTTTTATAATTTATATAGCCCATTGTGTTCTTGTACGACTTCTGTGTGACTCCACTACTCCCTCACTATGACTTCATATGACAATTGAGTTGTGAACTGACAATAAAACTAACTTTGAGAGTCACATTGAATTATTTTCTATCACATCGTGAATCAGATACTTATTGCAATTCCACCTTATTTCGTATAGAACATATAAATATTTATGGACACCTAGTCTAGTCGTGTTCAATTTACTTTGCGTATTTCCTCCCTTCTATGTAACTATTATCTATACAACTATGAATACCCCCACTGAGTTTTACCTCCTTATCGCTAATACTATAAGATACTATTGTATACAAGTCACGATGAATTTATACACTTGTAAAACAAATAGAATTTAGAGCCTGCATAATTTTACACTCTATTGATAGGCAGAGATAGAATATTACTCTTGTATTTAAATCTAATTTAATGGCACATCCTTTTACTTGTATGCATGCTAATTATGTTGTACAAATTTATCTTTGTTGTACACAAAGAAATAATGGAGTTAAAACTAAAAGTACCTAGTTGCGGACACGAAAGAACATAAGTGGCCAACTACAAGTATCTAGGTAGCAACATTGAGAACAGTTATAATTTTTCCGAAGTTCCTACTTGCAATTGCTACTGGTTTACACAAGTTGCACTTAAGAATGTGAAATTGCACTCATGTAGTATCAGAATGACTTATCAGTTTGTGTGGCACATCCTTAAATGTCTAGATATATTTTTGCTCATGTTTTCATGTAGGAATTTACCATAAATCTGAATTCTTCCACGCAGTTGCATATGAGATAATGTAGACACCTTTATTTGAATACGGTTCTGCTGACGCTTTACATATCTAGATAGTCTCTCAAGAAAGGAAGAAAGATTGCGATTTTTTTAGGAAAATTCTTGAATCTAGACAACCAGACGCATTTCATTATGTAGAAAATCAGCAAAATCAGCGATTTCTTTACATGTTTATAAGCATGTATGTCTGCAGGTGAAAATCCTGCAAGAAAATAATTTCTTAGCACTACATAGATACATATGTTTATTCCTATACAGCTTTTACAGGAGATAGCAAAGAAGATAGTGACTATTGCGACATGGAACATAACGTTATGGAGGGAAGGTCTTTATGAATGCATTTTATTTTATATAGACTGTAATATTATAATCTGTAGTATCTGTATAAATAGGTAAACCCAGAATTGTGCAACGTGAAAATAGTGAACGGAATATAGATAAGAAAATTCTCCTGTAGCGTCCAGTCATCCCAATTTAACAATGGACTCTGGCTGACATGACTCTTAGCACAAGAGAATAGTGACCAACATGAAATTTCTAATAATAGAAAAGAATCAGTTGGAATTCTATTATTAGCAATACGTTAGGAGATGTAGTAAGGATGCTTAGGTAGCTATGTACAGATGCATTTCAATGATAAATGAATTATTGCACTTACATAGGTATCTATTTGGCAAAGAAGATCAGATAGGCAGTGATAGATCATACATCACACACACAAACATTAGCCACATAAGACCTGCTCTAGTATTATTGTTATTGAGCCATTGAACATGCTACATGTTTACTTATGTAGCAAATAAGTGTTAGGTACATTTACATAGTGCACATAACAGAAGAGTCTTGAAAAAAAAGCAAAACAATCCACATGCAATGCTTAATGCTTTACAAATCACCTAAGCTAAGTTGAAATTATCCCAACAATACGAGAATGAGATGCTAAAGCTATTAGTGCTCACATTGTGATGCGAACAATGCTAAACTAGGCTAGCTTAGCATTTAAACAGGCTTCGCACTCTGTATTTATCTATGAATTGTGTACAAGAAATGGTTTTGTTGACTTCCCTCGCTCTCCGCTCCGTCATGTCCCCTACTATATTCTAATAAAGAAGGGAAAGTGTTCCAATTCTTAGATGCTCCTGCTCAACTTACGTTACTCGCTGGCTCTAAGTGTTGTGTAGATGTAGTAGACCCGAGTGAATTATTCAGCACGGTGATCACAGTCCAAAACCTCACGAACTCATCCATCCATACCGTCAATTAAACTCGTAAATTCATTTTGGGATTCATTACATTTATCTTTCACTCATTAAATTAGCCTATCGCTCAATATATCGCGAATTTTTCTCGTTTCGCGCATTGTTAATACATTCTGTACAGGCTTAACAAAGAAAATACACAATTGCTATTTAATTGGTGAACATAGAAGAAGAGAGACTTTTATTTATCCTTCACTTCAGCAGCTCATCCATTCATCACTTTTTTCTAGTTTAGTATTCAAGACGCACATACACACACTATCAGTCTCTCTGATATGACTACTTACTACCACCACAAAACAGCAGAATCCTATACAGTTGAGTACCTACCATATCTACTAATGATAAGTGAAGCAAAGCAAGAGCAGTTAGTTTAGCAACTACCTACCTACAAACAGTATAGACACACATCTGAAACTATAACGACTGTAGTATGAGGGGTTGTGAGTGCAGTGTGTACAGTAACTGCAGTCTGAGAGAGATATTCTTAGTGATCTGACCTGCATGACTAGATCAAGATAAACAATGCACAGTATGGTATGTATATGAGAGTGGAGCTATATCCTCCAACGATAAGCAAAATAAACAGATAAGTCGAAGGAAGCTACGATGCAGAGTGAGCACATAAATTATCAATCCCATGAATCCTATCCCATCCCTCAGTTCCACTAATTGTAAAAAGCTACCGTTTAGTGCACTCACTCATTTACCAAGACAAGGGCTTTAATCTCCCAATTGCCTCGGTTATCTCCCTTTACACGTACTACCTCCAATCCAACTCTAATTCAATCAAAAGTGTTTTCTCGACTCTCAAACAATATCATAACTTTTCATGCCTAGCAAACAACTTGAAATACAACAGAAAATGCCAACATTCGTCAATGTGCCTCTCTGTTTATTGTGCATCTCTCTAATCACTAGTTCATCATGTTCTGGGCTTGTACTGTGGTTTCCATTACTTTGCTTCTGTTGTTAGTTACACTTGTTCAAACTTTACTTTACTTCGTGTTCATTCCACACACACACATATTATTAGTGTGCACATCAATGTCCATACCGTAATACCTACAGCCTACAACTACCTACATGCAAACTTGGAGCAATATTTACCTACTTGCCTTCCTAGCTTAGCTATCTCTACCTTCATGCAAGATGACGTCCCTAATAATGTAAACGGACACCATTCATTCTCTGTACACATAATGCAATGCTTACTATGCATGTCCTAAGCTAGACTAACAAAATCAGCTAAAAACTTCTAAAGACTACAATAATAATGTTTCTTCAGTCGTAGATAGATACACACATCCATGTGTACTTATACTACACATGTCTTCGTAAACACAATACTATGAGCCAATGATAATGGATTTTTATCTGTAATTGTAGATTTAAAGTACCTATAGATTTATTTTTAAATGAACAAAATAGAGGCACAGTGAATGTTTACTTAACACCTCTCTGTGTATCTTTCTACCTGTATTTATTTAGTGTGTATGTACAAGTCCATAAGCTTTATTATTGCTTTGTTATAGGAATGCAAGATATGCATCATGCATCTGCATGCATTCGCAACATTTTTTAAACCTATTTATTCATTAATCTTATATATTAGCATTTAAGTCTGTCTATAGGCCAATTTACAATTAGGTGTACATCATAAATATGATTAATTGTTTCATAAACAGTTATTTACAAGGATTGTAAAATATATATTGGCTGTTTTGTTAGGGTAGGAATAAAATTATTTTCTGTGATATTTTGTAATAGTTATGTTAAAATTGTGAAGGGGATTTAGCTACGAGTTAAGTATGTACATAAGTATAGGCAATAAAATTGCGCAAGATCGACTTATAAGTTACTTATAAATAATCCCAATATGAAATAAATTATTGTGTTTATCTTGTTTTAGGAACAGAGCGGAAGTTACTGAAATTAGCTAAAAAGTAAAACATTTGTAAATGAAATATTTCCTGAGTAATTCAAAGGAAAAGTAGAGATCATGAAATTATCAATTTTTCCACTTGCTAGAGACTCGCTTAGTAATGCAATGCTGAGGTAGGCATGTCCATTTTGCCTTATGGTTTACTTCCGCAAGTCCAACCATAATCATGACCACTGCACAAACTGCTTTGTCATAGTCATAGTCAAATAAAGATAGATAGGGGGATATATAGCTCTATGCTACAGTACTTTGGAAATTTGCAGCCCCGTCTTGTCTACTGTTGCTTGATTATGATTATAGTTTATATCAGTTTAGCTACAGTAGTCACATTGTGCAGACAAATTGCCACGCTGTATATAAATGTGTTATTGGGGAGCCAGAAGGGTCGATTATAAATACTTTTCAGTCTGACGCTAGCGATAACCTAAATAATATTGTAAATGTTCATGTTTTTCGGACACGGAGCACACTAAATAGGCTTATCCTTTACCATTAGAGTGAAATACACTTAATTTATTATAACAGCATCTTGTCTTCACTAATAACTAATAACAATAAAGCAAGTGGAGCTAGAGCCAACCTAGCCACTCACACAACTCAAGAAACTCAAGATTGATATTCATGAGTACCTATGGAGGAATTAAGTAAACGCTTCAAAAGTTTACATGCAACCCATTTCTTAGTTTTTCTATGCAAATAAACGTTTCAGTGAATATGAAAAACAATCTAAAACGTGTAAACAGAGTGAGTAGCGTAGCCAAATAAGATATGCAACTATATATACATAATATTATTACGTTCCTGCAATTCATTCTTCGTTTTGCTTATACAATATTACATTAGATGTAATATTATTTGATTTGTATAACTACCTTGTTACTATAATGGCACAGATGCATATAAACAAACCAGTAAAAGTCATACTGCAATAATAAATTGATTTTCTTACACTTAAGCATGGAATTACGTTAATTTTCATTTTGCAATCCTCGCTCCCTTTATTGCTCATTGTCAAAGTTTGCCAGGTTTATTGTTATAACGAACTGATTGCGAGCGTTCAAAATAAGGCATTAAGCGCTTCTGCAGGAAATTCAATTATTTCCATTATAAACCAACAATTCCATTCTATTCACAGCATAATGTGTAATATAGGGGAATTACAGACAGACATAACTACATATTTATAACTAGCAGACGTTTATTTCTTTGTATTTCTAACGCCTCGGTATATTTTACACACCATTTGTTCATTATAATGCTCCATTCACATCTCCTCGAAAATATGGAGCAGAAAATGCAATTTAAACCCTTCAGAATAAAATAATCACATTTTTAATGCACCAAAGTAATAAAATAACCTAATGATGTATTTGATAATAGTAATAATAAAGTCATTTTGTAAAAGTGCTAAAATGTGGTGTTGGACAGAATGACTGCAGTTAACTTATTGTAGCTTTAATAGTTAATTTCTATGTTGTGGTTTTAATAAGACACGTAAGGAAAATGCTATCCGTCAGCAATGAAATGCCCCCTTTGCTTTCGATTTACATTCCTTATCCGATGTTTCTGTTATAAATCATACGTGTGCACTAATTACATTTTCTATAACCACATCCAGGGAGAAAAATAATTATTTAGGTGCTACTAAAACAATAATAGTTAGAGACTACATGGCAATAAACAGCAATTTAAAAATTAGATACGAGGAACAATAACGCTATTATAATTATAATGGCAAGAGGTACACATCAGGGATTTTTAATTTAACCCAGACAGCATAATATTTATCCATAGAAAAGTTGCGCTAACAGGCATCATTAAAATAAATAGATCATGCTAAAACTTCCTATCTAAGCTTCCACTAAAAATGAGTCTCCGCAAACTGTTAAAAACATAATTATAAATACAGCACAACTTTTATTACAATAGTTTCACTTCGGCATTCAAGTCTTACTTATTGCTTCATATTACGTAAATCTCAGCGAGTAACGGAGTTTTTAGTTAACACTGGAGCATTTTAATTAGCTCCTATTTATATTCTGCCCTATATATGCGGAGCTAAATTACGTTTCAGACAATAGTGAATGATGGGCGTTGTACATGTAGCACTAATAAAAGATGCCACAAACTCGAGTTGTAGCTTCCATATTTTATTTCGTCCATTTTAGCAAAAAAAATCTTATTTTGCATAGTGTTCCAACGAGCAAAAACAATAACAACTGCAAATAGTAATATCATTTCCTGTGCGTTAACAGCTAACAAGATACGTGTGTAGGGAATTGTGGTAAAATAGCTGCCATATAAATATCTGTT
>JAAAYG020009871.1:9033-20166 GCA_009936455.2 Tomocerus minor | reverse complement strand
TATCTAATTAAATAAAAACATTCCCATAATATGTAGTAGCATTACTATGTAGTGGAATACGTACTTAGCTGTAAAGGGCGATATTTTGTTGTTAGTGCCAAGAAGAAGGTAGGCTACACCTACACGACAGAGAAAGAAGAGTAAATGTGAGCACTTTGTTTTGTTGCTCCTGCTGGCGTGTCTGAGAGAAAGAGTCACGTTAAATATTTAGAAGAGAAAGGAGCCAAGGTAGGTAGGCAGTTGTATAAATGCAGTAGACTGGATTTCAATGTAATGCATTGAGAGGCGGTGCGCGGTGGTGAGAAGGATTGAAGAAAGAGACAAGACGACGTTTTACACAGCAGAGATACAGTGCATAAATATTTAATGTCTCTGTTCACTCACTTTTTCTTTGTTCAGCTCAGCTCCCATGCCCAATTTCACCATTTCCACCATCATCCCTTCTGTTTTCCTCAATTCAACATGAAATAAGAAAAATATTTTGAAAACCGATTCCCTCTGTTGTGCGTTTCAATGCAATCTATTATAGAATTGTACATGTATAGCTAGTGAGTGCATACATCAAACTGACGACAGACCAACTGCGCGCTCTTTCCCCCTTCTATTTGTACGTGCTTCCTAAACATTTTCTTCCCAAGGAATAAAAATGAGAAAGCAAAGAATAAAGAAAATCCGCCGAGAGAGAAGTTCTCTGTACAGAAGAAATGCGGCCCTGATCCATAGGCTGCCTGGACGCTCAGACTTGAAAAAGTTGACAATGACCCCTACGGACAGTTCCCATTCAACTCTGTGTGCATTGTGTGCTAAGTACCTATGTGTATGTATGATAGCATGCATAGTGCGGTGGACAGAGCAAGGAAAAGAGCAAAAACCATGCGGAACATTCCCCACTTTCACGATTTTATTCTAACCATGACTAGTGTAAAAGAAATAAGCAATATGTCTTGTCGTTAACCAACGTCCAGCAACCACTCACATAAAGGAATATTCACCGAACACAACAGAACGCAATAGGAAGTGCAAGAGCAGAGCAATATAATGCAATTCTATGATCATCCCTATAATACACCACAACAATCTAAATCTAACCAAGCCACAATAGATATTATGGCACTGCACTCCTCTGACTTGCCCAACCCGATGATTTCAACAAACGGGATAAATTTCCAAATGCGTGCACCGTAAGGGGAGTTAATACAATAGCCCCTGCGTTTTTTATGGAGCCTACTATTTACTAATGCTAATATATTGTTCTATGTATAGAGATTATAGCCATATAAAATCCTTTGCTGGCCATTTAAACTGAATACACAAGTATAGATTCATGAATGCTGTTCTGTCTGCTGTCCTAAGTAATCTAAGTGCCATACAGTGAGAAGCTATATGGCCACCTAAGGACGTAAATGTGGACGCAACGTAATCGCTCCTCTCTTTCTCTCTCTCTCTGCCTCTCTACGAGTATCCTATGTTTCCGAGAGTAAAGAATAGGAAATTTATTGTAAAATCAATATATTCTCTTGGTTTGGCCCTCTCAAGTATTCTGGACAGATTTTCAGTCAAACTCGAGTGAAGTATCTATATTATACACTAGAAGAGTGTGTATGGATACCTATAACCTCATAGAATATCATTACCCCTATATCTTTCCATCTTTGCAATATTATTTACTATATTGCAATTTAGACTATTCTACGTAGGCGTAGAGAGGATTTTATAGGATCTAAACAGAGTTTTCTATGGGAATGTTATGGAATGCCTGGGAATAGCGTTTCATGCATATAAAGGTGCATAGTATCATATTATCCGCTATGAATAGGATACTCTGATGTATGTATAGTTCGGAAACGACGATATATTTAACTACACGCCCTCTTAAATATAAGCTTCGTGGTTTCCGTCTCCAGCCTTTGCCCATATTTTCACTAAAGCTACCATTAGCCTTGGCTTGTCTATTTTTAAGGCAATGTAAATATATTAGATAACTCTAGACAGATAACACTAGTTTACAGATGGGGAAAAAGACAGAAATATAAGAAGAATATATCGTATGGCTGCATTTCTCTCACCCTCGAACATTCTGAATGGAGAGAGAAAGGCCTTTA
Organism: Tomocerus minor; assembly: GCA_009936455.2. Taxonomy (NCBI): domain Eukaryota; kingdom Metazoa; phylum Arthropoda; class Collembola; order Entomobryomorpha; family Tomoceridae; genus Tomocerus; species Tomocerus minor. The sequence continues at coordinate 18,064 of JAAAYG020009871.1, read as the reverse complement.
TAAGAAAAGCTTTTCTCTCTCTCCCTCACTCACTACTTTAAATAGTGATCCGTATCCTTTCTCCAAAATAACGTGTGGAAAATATATTAGAAAGGGGCTGACCACAACCTGATTGATATTATATGGTAGGAGGGAAAACTAAGGGCTATATTTAAAATTTTACACTCTGAGTTGAAAATAAAAGTTGGGAGAGGAGACTTGTATTAGGGAGGGCCTTAAGTTTATGTGGCTGAAGTTAACTATTTATAGTGCCGGAGTTAAAAGTTTAAAACTGAGTAAGCACGAAGTGAAGGCCGTCCTTAACTCTAGTGGTTGAATATTAAAGTAGCTTGCTCTCCGTGCACTACTATACAAGTTAGAAGCACAGTCGTTGACCTAGATATATCTTTTATTTATTTCTTGTATAAAGTGAAGTCCACTTAAGATGGGTAGGTGCCTAAGTTAGTTACACAATGTAGGCATTATTGTAGGATGACTAGGGCAGATAAATATCAGATGCCAACAGAGGAGAAAGGTATTAGTCGTCTAAGGACTACCTATTCATCGATGCATTGACGACTCTTCCGTATGCTCACTAAGGTCATCTATTCACATATCTTTTAAAGAGCACTTAGGATTACTAATCTTAGTAGCCCACAAGTCTACATTTTTCATGATAACAGTAAAAGCTAGTGAAAATATAGCTATGGATTGGATGGAGAAAGGTAGCCCCATACCTTAGCGCCCTCGTCCAATTTTTCTCCCGTAAATTATGCGAAGACACATTCTGAGAAGGAATATAAAGAAGGGAAAAACTCGTTCGACTTTTGCCATTCTCCTGCCGATTTTACACTCGTTCCACATCCCATTTAGGGAAAATCTTTCTCTTTTACAACCGGCGATCACCTTGTTAGCCCTCGTAAAATTTCTCTTTTCTCAAAATGCACTGCTACGGCTACAATACTACTTTGCCTTTCTCTTCTGTCAAATAAAGCTCGCAGACATAAAGAAAACTTAAGTTGCAAAAGTCAACCGAAGTGAAGTGTAGCACAAGGTTGGCTAGCTACATATATTACTTTCCAGTTTTAGCATTACCTCTTCCTTCCTACCCGACCATTCCAGATTCTTTAATACACCAGAGCCTTTCTCCTACCACATAATGTCAGCGAGGCTAGCCTCCTACATTCTACCTACACCTCGGAACTACCAACAGAGCTAAGTCAACTTGGATTACTCATATACATGCACATATGTATGTGTTACAAAGACATTATGCTATCACTACGACGTCCTCGACTCCTTTCCCACTTTCAAATTGACTCGTCATACAATCCCAAACTCTTTCCCTATATAAATACCCCTACTAAATATAAAACTATGCATCTCTACTCTGACATAGTTTTTCATCCTACTCACTCTCTAGTTATGCATTTCAGAATCAACTATTTTATGTCGGTGCCTTTTGGCTTCTTAACTCTTCTAGCTTTTACTACTTACATTCCACCATTTGAACAGCTTTTATATCTGTATGCATATATGCCATGTGATCACTATAGTGTAGATGAAATATAAGGTTATGTATTGCTCATATACATTACTATAACGTGTCAGTGTCAAAGAACTCTTTCCATTTTCCTCAATACTCCTACCGTAAGTTACATTAGAGCAGCATCTAGTACTATAATATATTTGCACGGTTTGCCATGCCTTTCACTTTGCATTCAAGTTTCTTCACTTTAGTTAAAGTAATACATTGTTCTTGGATCCTTTCACTTTAGTATTCAAGAAGAGTAAACTCAGTCATCTTACTATGCTGTAGGCTCAACTTGATTTGTCTTGACTTGACTGGAGTTCACTTGACTTTTACTTTAGCGTATGTGGAGGGCACTACTCAAAACTTTCCTCTCCCTCTCTGGACTACCTTCTTTCTCCTTTTATTTAGACTTCCTCTACACTCCTCCGTCTCTCTTTTAGTTTTTACTACTTCCTTACAGCTCCGAAAAATTCATACGTATCACAACAACATACAAATTATTTAAACTTGCTTTTAGTTTAAAGTCCCCAATTGCATTTCGGAAATGACCTTTTCATCCTTCCACTATTGTCCCAGTGTAACCCTATTAAAATTCAATCACTACTGTCCTGAATCATTTCATAAGCTCAACAACACAACAGCATAGGCACATGCTGCAAAATCTAATTTAGTTATAGAATCTCTTGACTAATGCTGTGAAAGCATTCAACTAAATTGCAATGTAATAACTAACGTAACGTAAAGTGCGGTTCTTTATTACGTAAAAATTGCCAATTGTATTTTATTAACGTCCAACCGCAGAGCAGGTCTAGTTATGTGAACAGCTAACATATTAATAATCTGCAGCACAATGCCATGGTGCCTTATAAAATCCTGAAATCACCAAAATGCAAATAAATTAATGAAAATATTTCCGGAGCTGTTCACTCTGGTTTTATAGCTCCATAAATATTTTGCTCTATTTGCACTAGCAGGCTCACAATCAGGTTTTATTAATTTGTGTTGCGCATTAACCCCTAATTCGCGGTCATATTTATCCGTCTCTCTGAAATAACAGTCAGTTATAAATAACTAATAGGCTATTAGGGCTTTATGCTTTCTCTACTCCCATTTAAATCGAATCGCACAAAGGAGGCTGTGACACCATCCTTTTGGAACATAATGAAAAATTTGAGCTCCCACTATTTGCTCCCGTTTTGTAGTGTTATTATTTTGTTATGCACTCCTAAACGCACCAAAAGAAATTAATGATGCTCGTATTGCCTTCATTTTCTCCTCTCTATTCCGTAGTTATTGTTACGCAAGTAATACAGTCGCACTTAATAGAACTACAAATGTGTCCTTTCTCCGTCTAACAGTTCCATTTTCCGATAAATTCCTCTCTAGTTGTTCCCCAAAGACAAATCTTACGACAAAATCCTCGCAAAATTCTAGCTGCAATATCCATACATTAGGTTAGACTGACCGTTATGGCTCGTTATATGTAGTTCTACTCACACTCTGCCAACACTGTATTATACATTACATAAACATAACGTCAGATAAAAAGGGACGCTGCATGCAACAAACTGTTTTCATCACACCTCTTATAAATATCACATTTTCTCCTCTAATTTTCCAACACTGAACCATTGTAAAGCAGTTGGCTTTTACGTTTCAACCATGTGCAGATTTCATTATATGCTAAGGGTAATTGTAAACCCAGGGCGAGGATGCTACAATATTATTCAGGGATTAAACTTTATTTGTGTAACTGCATCATATTTTCTCAAAATGACATCTATTCTGAAATGCTTTACTTATTTACGTGTATGTTAATGAAGAACACATTTGAATTCAATTGAATACTAAAATATGGAAATATTTATGAAGGCATGATCTATACTATTATAGAATACAACTTTAAAAAGGAAGTTGATTATTAAATACATTTAGTTTTAGTTTTAAATTAGATAATAATATATTTTGAATTACCTGTAAATAGGTGACTCTCCCGAGGCTTTATCTCTAAACCAAAGAACCATATGAAGTTTGTCATATTTTGTTGGCACACGGACGTCACAAGGTAGTTTTCCTCTGCTCCCCAAAACTCCTTCAACATTCATGACAGGAACTGTAACGAGAAAAGGTAAACCTACAAAAATATGCTTAGAATTTCTTTTACTGGATATATGCCTCGTAAACTGCCACTACATAAATTGTTTAACTGGTAATTTCCATTCGCATTAGGAGCCAACTTATTTATCTCGCTGCAACTCATCACAAGACTTTTGGTTTATGTTCTCTACTAATCCTAAGTCTACCCGAGTCATTTTGGTTTCTTGAAATCCTTAATACTTACTACTTCCTTCCCGAGTAAAAACTTTTCCGAGCAAAAACAAGAAAGCAAAATCCTTTCACTTGGCAAAGTTTCGAGGACAGATTCCATCCATAGCTGAAAATGGAAGTGCACGATAAATGCTGCCTGGCTTGACTCAAGGCTATACAAAGTCACGAACTCAATGCTAAAGTACCTAACCTAAGTATTGCATTAAATTGCATTACACTCACTCCCTCGTCACATACGCACACACGATGTTATCCATATTTGGAAAAGAGTATAGCACAAAACACGAAACTACAATAAATTTCTGAGGTTTATAAAATGTTGAAGAGCAGGATAGAGGGTTAAAAGTTAGAAATAAATCTCTTGGAAATATAAAAAATTGTGAACATTTGTTAAAAGTCAAAAGATAAAAACTGACATCTTTACATAACCAAGTCTGTTCTACTTAAAACAGATTATAAGTCATTTTTAAAGGGTGGCGATTTTTTCATAACTTTTCATCATCCATTTCCATTATATTTGAAAAAATGATAATTTTTCTATTGACTCATCATTGAATATGGATACCCAGAGTGGAAAAATCAAAAAGGACTACCGAATCGACGGCTCTTCTTTCCATTTTAACACTTTTAAGTTCACACAAACTATGAAGAGCATACATCCCGGTAGTACAACAACCATGTGTAGAATTTCCTAGTGAAAAAGGAGCAGTAACACGTGCGAGTGTTTTAGTTAAGTATCCTCTTATTCAATATCTATTATCTATTTATGTACATATGTTTACAGTATAAGGATGTGTAATGAGATTCTATTGGAAATGCCTTCTTATATTTGTCTTTTCACTTAGAAAGAGTAGGCTACATTGGATGGAAGATAAGAGTGTGAACATCCTTTGACAGAATTAGCCGTAAATCAATGCAGTATAAGCATCTGGACTGGATATTGGAGCCGCAGTGTCTCTTTCATACTTCCAATGTTAAGTTTATTAGTTCATACATACTCCGGCAGTTTATTTTCAGTTTACATAATCTCTACAGCAATAATTTGTATATTTGGACTACGTGAATAGAAAAGAGTGCATAGTTTATGACGGAAATTGCTCTTGAACTCTCTTCCGCACTTCCCTGCCTTCTTCCTATTTATAATGTTTGCATGTGCATGCTTTAATGTTCCAGATAAGCTATTCTCTTTCAATTTGTAAAGCAATTCCTTCAAGAATAGCAAATGAGGTGCCGGGGAGCAAATCTGTGCACCCTACAGACAGCTATTACTAATATATCGACATGATGCATGAAGTGCGAGATAAAGATTGCAGAAATATCCGTAGGGGATACAAAGAGCTCAACTCAAGAGTTGAAGTAAACAAGGCGATATATATTTACACTCTAAATAGTCGGCACGCACAAAATCTCTAGAATAGATTGAAAATGAAGTGCAAAGTCATCTAAATAAACCTGCGTTCGCAAACTGCGTCTCTCTATTCATATTTCATGCTAACTAGGGTCTGTGAATTACAAAATACATCATTCTGGCATAATCTCGTGAATTGTACAACCGTGACTAGATATTTGTCTATTTATTATCCTGCCTAACAACTTACGTAATAGAGCTACATCTCATTATAACTTCTTAAGTAGGTACATATTAAAGCGTATCTAAATAATGCAAGAACAGATAAACACCTTGTAAGTAGCCAACTAAAATTCATAGCACTCATATTGGCTTCAAACGAGCATGAATGTCTTTCTTATTCATTACGATACGACACTTTTAAAGGCCTTTGAACTTCAAAGTAACGAAAATTCGCCTAACGTTCATAGCATATCAATATTTTTTTTAGTAAATAAGAGACTCAGAGCCTACATTTGGTTGTTTTAAGATGAAAATCAATATTTCTTCTATTGATCCAGTTGCCCTTTCTGAAGGATGTGATTATGGCGTTATTTATCAGCCATAAAAATCCTATTTCTGTCATTATTAATAAAAATAAGCGCACACTCATGAATGGGCAATGCTTTCTCAATCAGTAATCTTTCATTCAGGGCATTACATTTTAATAGTCGCAAATATGTGCGGAAATTGTTAGCAAATAAAATAGAGGCGCTTACAGTGTTGTAGCTATTCCTTGCTACGTGAAAACTAACTTGTTTTTAATGCCCTAATAAATTACTATCGGTTATCGTATAAAATTCTATAGCCTTTTCATGACCTCCAATCCCGAACATTTTCATGGTATGCCAAAGAAATAGTACTGGGCTTCGCAAAGTAATAATAACCCAAGCATTTAACACTGGAATTGATATGGTCACAATCCCGATCACATTAAAACTCCCCACGAAATACTAAGTCGAATTTGACTGAGTGAACTAGAAAGCCTTCCCCTTCCTCCTTGTCTTGCCTTGCTTTTGATAAGGATCAATATGGTTGAGTCAATTGAGCGTTTGAACGGGAAAAGGAAATCATCCCATTTCTCTTCAAATGGGCCCAAAGTCTACAGCTCCCTCAATGCAAAGTAGTAATTTAGCGAGCATCAAACACAAAGTAAGCTGTTGATTCAATACTCCACAATATTCAAAACGGCTAAGTGTATTAGAAACTCGTTAGCACATTTATTCAGACATTGCTCTATTTTGAATTAGAAGAATTTGCTTCCGTGCTCCACTTTCCTAAACTACTAATTCATTGGAAGACAGAAAAGGTATTTAATTTTGTTAGAAACATTTAGGAATTTCTTCGCCAATCCTTCAACTTCTAATAACTCCATTGAATATTTATACTGAAGAAGTTTACAAATACCTCAATAAAATCTACTGCTTATTTAGCGGTAACATCCACCTAGTACCTAGGTAGGTACTATATGTTAAAGATTAAGCCAATTTATATAGTTATAATAATATTCTTAGTAAATAAGTACATTATATAATGGTTGGGCAACAACTTATAGATAATTTCCATAAAATAAAGCTTGCAATTTAAGTTGGGATAAGAATTTCTGTTGTTATTGCGTCGGCTAGGGTTAAATGAGCTACGAGGTAGCAAGTAAGCTGAGTCAAGTGAACTCCCAAGGAAATCATCAACTTGTCGCTGCCTCAATAAATATATGTACAATAGCAATGAACTTGTTTACACAAGCGAACCCGACTGCTTGAACTTAAAACCACAAAGCCTTCTCTTCTCCCTGCTCGTAAAACATGTCCATTCAGACAATCTAGAGGCAACATAATATACAAACTATAATAATAGAACCTACCTATCTGTATATATATAGTTGCTTGCTACAACTTTCAATGATAATAATATATTAGTAATCCTTCCTTTCCCAGAAAGTTATATCCTCCTCAAATTCCGTTTTCAGATGTTCTAAGGGAATGTGAGTCTCAGTGTAAATTATTATTACTATGTACAGATGAAATCACTAAACGCATAACATCTCTTATCCCCAATGCAAATTCCATTTTTCTAAGTACTCCTGTTATATTTTAATACGCATTTGGAAGAGATTTCAAGGAAAGTCTGCAATTGTACCAGAAATTAATCAGGCCACAATCAGTTCTAAAACCTTTTAGATTCTGTCAGCTATAGCGCTTACAATAAATAGTCTTTTGGGAAAGAGTAAAGCGTAAAGCATAAGTACATTTGAGTAAAACAGTGGGACTGTATAGCATTACGGGGGAAAATGTTGGAGTTTCTAAACAAATGCAGCAGATGCTTAGATATGAATCAAGTTGTTTAGGAAGGAAAGAGAAACTGAGATTAGATTTAGTTTACATAGGAGGGAAGTTGGGAAGTCCAAGGCAGGACCAGCCTAGCTCTTCTTCTTCTAAACTTCCTTCGCTCTCTCTCTCTAGAAAGTGAAGAGTGGATCTCATCTCCTCTTTATCTAAGAACTGAGAGAGGGAAGTAGGAAAAGTGTACATTCGAGACATATTTATACACAATCGCATCGCACACAATTACAATCAACTGGGTTTGGAATGTACATCGTATTGCATTTACATTGTGCCGTGTGAGAGAGGAGAAGAGCTGAGAAGATGCTAGCAGATGTAGTCGGAGAGCCCTTAGTTCTTGTAAACATTTTAGCATCCATTCCCATTCTAGAACCTAAGCCACATACACAGAATGGCTTAAAAACCATATAGAATTGGTGAAAAAGAGAGATTGAGCTTATGGAAAGAGATTCTCTTCTCTTTCTCACTCCGTAAATTTTAAACAAAAGTCTTTGGGAGGATTCCACGGAGTGCCAAAGGAAACCAAAGGAGTGGGGAACTATGCAGTCGACTAGTTTTAACTAAAGGGAAGTGAAGTGCAGTAGTCAGAGTTAAGGAAACAGAAGGAAAGGCACTAAATCCAAAGAGCCTAATACCAACAGAGAAACTCTTGTAATGTAATTCAATGCAATGCAACCCATGAATTTAAATGGGCTGACGAGTTTCATCCTTTTCTCTATAATAGCTCTGTAAAGTCTGTAGCTGTGGTTGTAGCCACTCTTGTTTGTTCTCTTCTCTACACATTCATGTATGTTTCATCAATCTTCTTTCCCTCTAGCCCCTTTCCTTACCTTACATAAGTTGCAATGTCATGCAATGCCCCTCTCCTAAATATATATTATGCTACTGCCCACTACTATACTCTCTAATGTCATGCATATACTTAATGTAGTAGTTGGATTGTAATTTCAAGGTATCCTCATTGCACAGACTTGACACGTTACTTTACGGCGAAGCATACAGAAAAAAAATTCAATAAGGATCGGGAACTATATGCTACACCTACACCGTGTGTAATGGCCAGAATATCAATACTGCGGAATCCCAGTTGAAAATTCAAAGTCTAACAACTTGATACTGCCTTTCTCATGGGATACAATTACCTAGCTAATATTTCTATGTCTTGTTGACTTAGAACAGCGATTTCTTTTACACTATTGACAGAGAGAGACTTTTCTAATATACCACTTTCTGTCGGATACCACCACTATGCACTACTCCCTTCCCTACCTACTCACCATTATGTATGTATGTAGTAACATGGAAAATTTACGGACTAGCATTGTTATATAGAGACATTCCGCTTAGTAGGACACATTCACACTCCATGCCACACGGCTCATTTGTTAACGACCAAAGAGCTAACAGAAATCAAGATAAATCGTCAAACACTGACAAATATATTTCCGTAATTAAATAATGTCG
>JAAAYG020009870.1:0-64540 GCA_009936455.2 Tomocerus minor | reverse complement strand
TTTACATCCTATAGGTACATATTTAAGAATAGGATTGCATATAACTTAACACTAATCATAAAACACTATTCTTCAATATTGTTATCGGTAAATTGTTATTTCTTGCAATTCAAAGATAGAATAAACGAAATGTAAATAAATACGCTAGAAAATCTCAAAACTATTCTCTTCTTCTTAGTAGTGCACTAACAATGTTTGCAAATAGTATTAATTAATACAGTGTTTTTTTTTACATTTATACTAATAGTAATATTATGTACATGTATTTATACTCCTTCGTTATGTTTTAAATGCAAATTTTATTCTGCGCGATCAATGAGGATTTCAATAAGCATTTCCTCGTCATATCTCAAGTAGGTACTTATTAGTGCTGGGTAACTAATACTTCCTTAATAAGTCCTTATCATTTTTCGGCTGATTGACAAATGCTAAAACTTAATGATAGTACTTCAAATTATTTCGGCGTAAGTAATTCTTAGGAAAACCGGAGACACAAGTTACATTAAGAAGAAATGTAGGCATAATGGGATTTTGAAGTCATGATCCTTCTCAATTTCTGGCAGACTTGACATGATATGCCGGTAAGGAGCCCTGTTCTTAATAATGTTCCCTAATTGTTAATGTAAATAATATGCGAGTGCCCGACTTGGTGTCTTGTACTTGGCTTCATGTTCAGTGAAACATCTTTGCATTTGAAACGAGTGAGTAGAAGTAATAATGAGGAAAGATTGTGAGGAAGATAAAGATTTCTAGGTCTGAGTCCCCTTGACTTAATTTCACCATTAGTTTTGGGGTGTAAGACGAGCTTTTGTCTCCTCTCCTCTCATTTATTTCACTAATTTGTCCCATTTGTTAGCGAGAGTTGTGAGTCGAAGGAGGAAGTCAAACTAACGACACGTTTCTGATTTTCTTTTTGTTTTAGGGATTTTCCTGGTTTTTGGTTTGGCGACTGGCTCTGATTTAACCAGAACCGTATGATATTTCAATAACTGCGGAAGTGCAATGCAACTCTGTCCCATAGGATCTGTTCTTTATTAGTGCTTTTCCGTGTTCCCTAGTTTCACCCTTTTATGAATGAAGAAAACGAGATTTTTTCCCCAAACTATATTTTCTTTATGAATGAGTTAGCTGGGAAGAACAAATCCTGATGCCCACAATACATTCTGGTGAAAAATTCTTTGTTCATTGTGTTCACACATTTTAAGTGCTTTAATATTGAAGCGATTCACAATAAAATACATTAAAGCTGAAATCTGAATCATTAATACTCAAATATTTACAAGAATTTAATAAATAAAACGACAAATACAAACTAAATTGAGAATTGAAATTAAATTACCATTGCATCAAAAGATTTTGTTTCGAAACCACACCTGCACAGCAGTGAAATTCAATTATACAATACAATTACTATTCAGGGCATACGCGTAAGTAATAGGGGAAATATAAAAATAAATGTGTACAATAATTATATAAGAATATGTTACAACTCAATAACAACCGAAATAGAAAGAAATGATTAGAAATTGATGATCCAAGGGGTTAACTTTTGTTTAAAGTTTCATCTTTCCCTATGCCGTGTTCCATACGTTAATGCTATGTGATGAGTTAAGTCGTTGAAAGTTTGTTTCGTCTTGAGATTTTGTTTGGTTTTCAGTCAGACTCTTCGTCATCCTTTTTGGAGGATGATGAAAGATACACATGTAGTGTATTATTATTACACAGTTACATAGATTCATTTTCATTCATTTGCCAGCTACTGTCAGTTTGGAAGACTGAAGAACACTAATGAGTTTTTAATGAGCGTCTGCAAAAATCATTTTAAATCCCTTCTTGTATTCTTTCCACTTTCTCATGTAGTTTATTTTTAACAAGGCCCTGGGAGATTCAAATGAAACTGAAAGCCCCGTACGAAATGTGAGTGAAATGAATTGCTGTTCCAACACAAAAAGCCTCTCTGCGTCTTAGCTAATACTTAATTTAGTGTCTTATTATCGTGCATAGGATTAAAAATTAATTTCATTTCTTTTCTCTACTAATCTAATGACAATTAAAGATAGGATGGCTTCCAGAAATGGAAAAGTTGGATCAGTGCTATAGATTCTACCCAATTATTTAATTCTACTCCTAATTTTATGAAAAAGACGGTTTAATCCGTTAATTTGACAAATAGACACGTATAATTATGCAGTAAACGTAATGAAATGGAATCATCTTTACTCAATCATCTTCAAATTAAATTGTCATTACTTTCTTTGTAAAGCACGATTATTGTCAAGTAAAGTTCCACATTCGTTTCGTACATTTGTTAATTATAAATGACGAAGTTTCACAAGTCAGTATATAATTCACAATTGAATCAGTTCGTTCGCATTGAACATAAAATGGAACTCAACAGACTCAGCGTGGACTATTGGTGCAAGAATAATAGTAATTATAATAATAGAGACTAATCCTTTCATTTTTGTTGTACAAAAGCACCTGTATTTGAAATAGTAATCTACTTATCATAAGCTACTTATTAATCTACTACCTATTTATCCCTGAAAACGGCGTACATTTATTTCAATGTAAAAATATTCTGTTCTTTTACGAAATTGACGGAATGAAATTGTGAAATAAAATTGAGGCAACCAATGCCCAAATATTTGGCTAAAGGGCCATGAATCAAAAGGGGCCTGGCCGCCCAAGTAGAATTCGCCGTAAAGATGCACAGTGTGTCATAGTTAGTGCCTTAAGAGTTCTAATGTGACACTGACAAGGACAATAATGAGGAGGACACCCAAAGTAACCGAACATAAGTCGAAAACTGTCTGTCCATAATTTTTCTACCTACGAGTCAGAGGATTTGGACTCCTAGTGAGTAAACAGCGTTCCTGCTCTCTGATCTGTTCTTCTGTTTGACTTGACTCTAATGCCTTTTCAGAAATGGACGACAGTAGACTACACAATATTTTCTGGTAGAGTGGCTGGACTTAAGTTTTGGTAGTGGGTTCTAACTTCTATTCGTCTTTTTATGAGGACAGGAGTTGGCAGGCATATTATCACAGCTACTTAAATAGACACGGCCCACCTGCAATAAAATAAAACCAAAACGTTAATACTTCATATAAATAAGGAGGAATAATTTACATTTGGTAGTTACTCCTAACATAAAAAGATGAATGAAACGAGCAAAGCACATATAAGATACAGATAGATAGAAGACACCATAGCGTGAGAACATAAACCATATCACACCAAAAGTTAGTAAGGAAAAATTCCGGAATTTCTTTGGATTTTAAAGGGATGAATTTCCCAAGGAGATCAAAAGAAAACTCTCATTGTAATTTTCTGTTAAGACTCAATGGAAAACTAAGCTATTAAGTAGAAGTCAAAGAAAAGGAACTATACCAATAGAGTGTCATCTTCTCATCAATTGATTTCATTCTCAATATACAAAGAACCTAGTCAATTGTCAAGCTACTGAATTTCTTAGGACATTTTTCTATGTTTGAATCGAGAACATCCAAGGAAGGCTTTATTTACAGAAGAGATAGTGATAGTCGATGATAAAAGGAGATTTGTGAACAAATGCTAATAGGAAATAGATTCCATGTTTCCTTTTCACAATTAGATTATTCTACCTGTGTATGTATTTAACACTTCAGTGTGAGACGCTCAAAATTCATGGTGGCTCTCCCTTCAATTGCCATTGCTAATGAAAGGGAAGTAAAAAACGACAAAAGAAGAATACTAGATAAATACATAAAAATGTGCATTCAAGATATATCGGTATATATGGGAAGAGGCAGAGATCCTGCTTTCCGGAACGACATTGAAACGAGTGGTTTGCCTCAATGGAAATGGGAGAGGTTCACTTTATAAGTTCACAATTCGTAATGTGAGAGAAGCACTTGGTTAGCTCCTACTGTCTAGTTAGTTAAGAATAGGAACTTCAGGGAGGGCCTCGTTCTGTTGACACTAGTGACTTGACTTTACCACATTAAAGAGACTATGGGTGAAATGACTATGTAATGTACGAACGGACTCTCTCTCTCTCTCTATGCCGAGTACATCCTCTGGTTGGTTGCCAAAACTCAATGCCCAGCAGGGAACTCTGTTCACTTCTGTTCTCTTCTTGTCAATAATGGTGGGAATCCTATTGTTATCAACCCTGTTATACTTGTCAATGCTCTAGCTGACTCTCCTGTCTATTTCCATTCTCCCTACTTCCATGCAAGCACAAAGCACTCCGCTTGGGATTTACTTCATTTTTACCAAGTACACACCATAATGGACACCATTCCAACCAAATCCAATGAAAGAATATAGAATGTCCCTCAGAGACACAAGTAAAATCGCTACAGATAGATCCCTCGCATTCAGGAGAGGAAAAAAGTGACTCACTAGACTCAACGGTTAAAGGTCTCATTAGACTGTCTCATTTCATTTTTGATGAATTTCTCTTTTAGAGTCTCAGAATTTTCAAAATTTGATCTTAGATTAAAAAGGATTTAAAAACCAGTATTTACAGAGATGAACATTATTTTGTTGCAGATATTCGTGTGGTTTACCAAAATTTTCCACAGAGGAGGGGGATATTTTAAAATAAGTTATTTACCTAAAGTTTTACATTTTTTTCTTAATAGGAAAAATCTTCCCGTTGCGTCATGAGAGTTCTTTTGAATGTAAAAATGACCATTGGGAACAATGGTAATAATATGTTTCCGAGCTTCCGAGATTTTTCCATTGCTGGTCGGATATAGTATCAATATAGGACAATGAAATTACTTGGTATTGTAATCTGCTACAGTATAGCAATCTGCATTTTCGTTACAGTAAAGGATATTGGGCTGCATGCGATTTTCTCTCGGAAAAATCAGTTATTATGTAATGTAAAGTGAAATGAAATTCGGAGTCATTTCCATTTGTGTTAAGAGAGGCGAGGATGAGATTCGATGGGCATTGTCTGTTTTGGCTACGGTGTGTCGTCCTATTGTCTCCTTAATTCTAATAGCGGGCGGGCGACTTACACTTTGCCATTTTCATTTTCTGATGGATAGTGGAACATCTCTGCTTAGCTGGACTAAATCCCAGCCACGGCTTTTGTCCTAATGTCATTTCGGTGTTAAATTAATGGTCCTGGCTCGTTGGGTCCTTCCTATTCTTTTCATATTAGTACAATTTAAGCGTAATGGACTTCTGGTGTGATCGGAAATGCGGCTAATTTTCTTTGCTATAATTTCCATGCATAAATACATAATTCTCTGAATGGACCATCAAAGAATGAATTTTGCGTGGGAAAATAAATAGATATCTATGAATGAGGATTTTCCTATACACCTACAGACTGACATAGTCAAAACTATTTCGTTTGTGAATTTTCGGGGATGGCTTTAAGACTAAATATTTAAATGTCCTTGCTATTGTAATTTTTATAATAGTTGTTGAATGTGAATGTATAGGGCAAGTATGCGGTAGTAAATTGCGTAGCTTTCAGCGCAAATGGTCATTAAATCCATAATCTAATCTCCATGTAGGTAATTTATTCTCATTCCTCGAAAGAATCTGTACATTATGCTATCTCTGTAGTGAAAATCTATGTAACTCCTAGTTAACAAGTCCATTTCACTTTAATAAAGTAAAGTTAGGATAAATTATGCAGTTCGTACAACTACTAGTTGAAAGAAGAGATAAAGAAGATTCCTCTGGGGTTAGGGTAACTTTTTGGCAGTTTTTTTAATACTACCCCCTATACCCAAGTAGTAGATCACATTAGAGTATAGGAGATAGCTGTTAATTGTAGTAAAAATCTTAAAAGAGTATCTATCACGTAGAAAAGGGACAGATCATTTGTAAATGGATCGTAGGAAGAAGAAGAAATCCAAGAGCGGAGGATGTTAAAATTCACAGGAGCAAAGAACAGCAAAGATGTTCCAATGTTTCCAGCTATATCAGCTATATAGGAAAACGGAGATAATATATGTGTGTGCTTAATAGGACGGAGTTGTTTAGGTTGGGAAAGTAGAAACACGTCTGTAAGCAGAAGGAGATGTAGAGGAGTCGAGTCTTGAGTTGGAATCTCTCAGGTTGAGTCCGAGTCAAATGATTTGGCATGCTTCTCAGCACAGCGTCATCACGGTTATTTAAGAGATACTCGTCTCTCAACTCCAACTCACTCACTCACACACATCCTCACCAAGGCTTCACACAGAGCCACTGCAAATAAATTCGATTCTCACCCCATGCATTGCAATATCCAAACATCCCAACATGCAGAAACGCTAGCGCATCTTCTTGGCTATCACACTCTGACTTTCTTAGACATCTCCGTGTAGTCAAGTGACTCACACCCCAAGGTTATCATTGTAGCCCTTTCTTTCAAGGGAAATAGTTGACAGTATTTTCAGAAAATACATTTTTATTGCATTTCTTTCTTATTTGCAAAAACGTCCCTTAATGTTACACCATAGTCAATACAAAATTTTCTTTTATCGTCAAATGTCAATATTTTTTTACAAAAATCATTTAAGACACACATCACTCAAAAATGCATTACTAAAATTTTTTGTCCTCTATCGGAAACCAGATTTATGTAACAATGAATCTGTCTAGTGTTCTGGCAAGAGCGTATCTAAAATTACAATTACAATATATACTCAAACTAATTTTTTTAAGAATTATTTATAGTGTCCCAACTAAACTAATACATAAAATTCATTACATCACGTGAAGAAGTAAGTTTGGATCTATTTTCAGTTGGTGGTCAACATTTTGAGATGTACTTCGTGCAATTTTTTTACAGTCTACGTGTATATCAGGAATCAATCGTATCAGCCTTTTGGCACACAATTAGTATCTGTCTCAATTTACTCCATTACTCTTTGCACGGTTTCAGTTAGTATTGTTTCGCATCGTAATTCGTAGCTTGAGTCCACAAAATAACAATCGTTTCTAGCTAATTAGCAATTGCATTTTATTGAATTTTACTTTATCTGTTCACTTTAGGGTAGAGAGACATTAGATAGAAAGATGCGGTTTGTCTTCTATTCTTTTTAAGTTAGGAAGGTAAAGTTGTAAGCACAAGTACTTGTATCATAGCTGTATACATATCTTCAATGTAGACCTTATCTTGGCCTTTTTGTTTCTTTTGCCTTTGCCCTTAGTTTGACTTTACTATTTGCTAAATAACATTTGCGATTTTTCTGTGTATTTTCTTGTAGTTTCTGTGAATTACGACTTTTCTTTCTGTTTACCTTCTGCTCACTGTTGCTCGGTTTAGCTGTGTTGAGAATTGAGAGCTTTTTTCCATTTTTCCACCCCTGCCACTTCTCAGCCTCTCAGTTCATCAATTTTTAATTCTTTTAGCATTAGCGATGGATTTACAGTTCACATTTCAGCTATCTCGCTGACATGACATTGTGCTTCTGAATTCTCGTTTCTTTATTCTCAACTGCAATAAGTGTACTATAAATTCCAACTTTACAAGTCTTGTGCATTTCTCATTGCTAGCTAATGCATTCGGCATACATAATATACCTATTGGCATGTGACACAAAATGATAATAAACTAGAAGTATTGCATTGTTCCTCTAATTTATTCCTATAGAATACTCGTCAAAACTTATTATGAGCCTACTGAGTAGCATTATATAATCTAAAAACTTTTGCCATTTACAAAACAAATGCTTTAATATCGTTTTACCTAGTTATACTGCACAGAGATATTGGATCAACGAATCTGTAATCAATGTTAAGCAAAAATAAGATGAAAGGATTAGTGTAATTCTTAATGGCATTTTTCTATTGCAGATAGCTGTAGCTGATTGGATTGAGCAAGATCCGTAATGAAATGAGCAACCGACAGACATGGAATTCGTGAAAAATTCAACAAATAAATAAAACTAAAACAAAATGTACATAGACAATGTGTCTGAAATTTGCATAATTTATTGCGTGAGCAAACGCACAGATCTCTTCAAGCATTAGGCCTTCATATTATAACTAACATTTGTATAAAACTGAGTTTAACTTGTAGAAATATCAGTATTTATCAGTGGGTATTGTGCTATTGACAGTGAAACAGATCAAAAAAAAGTTCTGTGCACGTTAGGTTAATATTCTTGAGATCAGTAGGTACTTTACATAAAATCTATAGCGTTAAGTACCAAGAAGGGGTGTATTACTCACGAGTAAAAGAATCGAATGCATGATTAGTATCATTGCATTGCTATTCAATGAAGTGCTGTGGTGAGGATGAGATTTTTCTGTTCTGTTCTTTTCTGTCGTGTCATGTCATGTCAAACTGTCAGAATGGAATTCAAGCCAATTCAGTGTAACCATAAACATTAAGAAAAGTAACGATGAATCTTACGTGTGTGTATGAATCATATGCATCACATTACAATAATGTATGTAGAGAAGTACTCTCTATTTTTATTAGAGTTTCATAACAAGTACAAAAGCGCAATGAACGTGTCTCCGTATAAATATCAATGCCTAATAAGATTCTGCTTAAAAGTGATACGTTTCCGAATACCTTAGATAATTCTACACTAAACTGAAAAATTATTGACTCCGATGTCCATGTTAATTAAATAAACAGCAATAAAGCTCAGTATTACAGTTTTGAAGCATATTAAAAAAAAATTGGAGCAAACATTAAATACCCGGTTTAGAAACATAGATTTATAAATTCCTTTTTCAGCTACTACATAGTGGATCTTGAAAATCAAATGTCAGTTGCTAATGCATGATTTGATTAAATAGTTCGCTAATATTTACTGCCGAAAATGACAATGAAGTGTCTTAAAATGTAAGTATTCTTAAAATTCATAGGGTTGGGGTTGATTTGTGAAAGAATTGTGGCATAGGTGGCAGGAAGCGTACTAAGGGAAGTTATTCGGCAGAGTAGGATGGATGGAACCTGTTTCAGGAATTTTCTTTTGTCTGTACTACTAGGACGGACATAGTAGGTACCTAAAACGTTACGTAGGATGCACATAGTCCCTACCCCATTAGAAACATGTTATAATAGAACACAGCTTAGTAAACAGTAAATTGTTGTGCATCTCTCACCCTTACACCTATAAGCAGTGCAACAAGCACGGTCAAAAAAGCCTAAATGAAAACCACACTCTGTCTCTGTATGTACATATGTATGTATGTGATAGTGAAATGAAGTATTATAGTTATTTATGTATTAGTTATGCTGTTACACATGAGATAATTTTAGATGTGGAAGAATTGGTTCAAAATAGTAGTCGTAGTCGCTACAAACTATTTCCATCATAATATGTACATATTATAAAGTCAGAGAGAGAGAGAGAGAGTGAGTATATGAAGTTGACGTTAAAATTGAAGGATGAGTAAAGAAAGACTTTCCGTTGAAAAGCGAAGAGAAGTTCAGTAAAGTAAAGTAAAGGTAGAACTAAGAGAAGAAACATTCATTTACTTTAGTGTCCTATCCTATCCCTATATAAATAATACATAATACACACACACATACATACATAGAAGTACACACACAATATATTTCCATTAAGTCAGAACGTAACTCACGGGTAGTAGCTGTAGTCCTCGACTGAAAACCTACTGTAAGTTAAGTGAGTGTACTTTTACACAGATAAAAGTAACTAACCAGTTTAGAGTTTAGATATCATGTAACAGAGAGAGAGAGAGAGAGAGGATGATAGGAGCACACTATGGTTGATCTATTGCATATAGCGAGCTAACTCTCCGTAAACTCAGAACCACTTTTGACAAGCAAAAACTACCCCACACTACTCCTGACATCATAGCTATCCTCCCCGTGTATAACTGAGCGATGTAACTTTACTCTTTCCATGCATTCCACTATATAATATCGTTGCGTTGTATTGCTAGAACTAGGAGTAGGAACTAGATACTTGTATTAGTGTGAGTATCCGAGGATGGCAATAGGAAAAGCCAAAGCGTAATAAAGTGGAGGATGGTAGAATGAAAGAACCCCAAACCAATCCAATCTCTATTTAACGTTTAGCTATCCACAACACGACAAAGAGGCAAAGCAACCCTATTTCAACGTTTTCTATAGCACGACCACCTCTCTCACTCAGATACGTTGCCTTTTAATCTACCTCTCCCTTCACGGTTTAACTTCTTCCCAGTTCTCACTTAGACTTGGACAAGAAAACAACTCTTGTCATTTTTCATAAAGATTTTCTATAGCACACACACACTCACGGAATACCTAAAACCAACAAACCACAATGCGTACTTGAACTTGAACATTACACAAGAAACTACTTACGCATTTTTCAATTACACCTACAACTATATACTACTGACTGTGGTGGTGGCAGTGGCAGATACACTCTTCTTCTCGGACACAACCAGCAGAATATAAAGTCTGCACAAACACAAGTGCCATTCCAACAGAAGAGTTACAAAGTTTTACTCGTCATCAATAAAACAGAAAACTTGGCAGTAGTGTAGTAAACTCTGCACTAACTACGCACAAACAAATAGCAAGTGCTCGCAAGTGAAAAGCCAACTTTAAAACGGATATATTTTATTCTCACGCATGAAAATCTCTTCAAAACATGCAACGTGAATTCAGAAGATAACAAAGTTTAAAAGTTTAGTCGTTTTCTGAATTTCTAAAGAAAACTACGATTTTCTTCCGTAAGTAAAACCATTTTTAAACAGTTTTTCTTTTACCGAGACATAATTGCTAGACCGTTCATATCCAGTCTGAACCTGCATTCTTAATTCAAAACCGATTTTCTTGTTTTCTGATTTAATTGCGGAGAGCGCCAAAGAAAACATTATTTCAATATTAAATGAAAAGCTGCAGTGTATGCATAGAGTTACGAAATAAAAGTTTTTGTTTTGCTTTTCAATTGCATAGATAAGAAAATGACGAGATGAACCAAGAGTTTTCAACAGCTTAAATAACTAAAATTCCAGAAAATTCAATTGAAAATGGCTGAGACGCAATGGATAACGTGGATTTTCCGACTGGTTATCTCCTTGTCATGGATTTTCCAGCCGAGTTTAAGTTACAGAAGTGATTTTCTCGCGGCTCGACAAGGTTGTATCTGGTCCACTGTGCAAAATGCGGAAGGAGGACGAAATAAATCAACAGCATTAGCCGGCTCTTCTTCTTCGTCACTGTCCTCATCCTCGGGATTCATCCTGGATTGCAATGTTCGAACTTTGAATGTGGACTTTTGGAATTATACTTTCAACCGTGAGCAACTCCAGGAGACGGGCTCAGTGCGAATAAAGTGCAACGAAAAGTTATTTTTTGAGAGTTTCCTCGCATCAAATCAAAGTTTGTTTCGTCTGGTGAATCTAAGAGAAGTGACTATCCAGTCGTGCAAAATCCGCAAGTTACCCACACGAGTTTGGGCCAGTCTTGGATTTCTGAAGACTCTGGTTCTGCGAACTCAGAATGGAGATTGGTCTTCTTCTCTGGGCTTGGAAATTGAGGCAGGGGGATTCGAGGGTTTAACACAACTTGAAACTCTTGATCTCAGTCAGAATAATATCTGGAGCATCGGGGACAAAAATATATTCTGTCCTCTGAAGAACATGTTGAGACTGAATTTAAGCCGAAATCGTCTGAGCGACTTGGAGGAATTAAGTTTCTCATCCTCTGAGCCGTTTTCCTCTGCCGCAACCAACTACTGCTCATTAAATATTCAGTCTCTGGACTTGTCTCGCAATTCCCTGCGTAAGGTGTCGAATAATGCATTTTCCCGTGTGAAGCAACTGATCGAGCTGAAACTACAGAATAATCTGCTGGAAGAATTAGAAGACAGCGGTTTTTCCTCATTAACTCAATTAAAATCCTTGAATTTGTCATCAAATCGCCTCGTCGCACTCCCTCCCTCAATTTTCCGGGCAAATCCCCTGCTGCGAGAAATCCACCTTTCGAATAATTCCATTTCAGCTCTCTCCCCGCAAGTTTTTGCCAGTCTGGAGAATCTCCTGTTATTAGATCTGTCGAGAAACACGTTATCAAGCCAATGGATCAGGGATACAATGTTTCACGGGCTCCACCGTCTCATCCTCCTTAAACTCTCGTACAACCAATTGAGTTACATCGACCCAACAATTTTCCACGACTTGATCAGTTTACAAGCTTTACATTTAGATAATAACCGAGTGGAGACGATCAACCCAGAGGCATTTGCCTCGTTATCCAATCTTCACATTCTTGACTTGTCTAATAATCGATTAACCTTCATCGACTCCCGAATATTTTCCAATCTGTTTGTCCTGAGGCAACTCTATCTCGACCACAACAAAATCCGTAAAGTGGATGAAGACTCCTTACGAAACTGCACTGCTTTGCAGGACCTTGGCCTTGCCGACAATCTCTTGCAAGAAGTGCCTGTTGCTTTGCGTGCCGGCTTGTCGCACTTGGTCACACTGGATATCGGCGAGAATCGCATTAGTTCTGTAAACAATGAATCATTCACTGGACTCGGGCAGCTCTACGGCTTGCGAATGGTGGATAACAGACTTGTGGAATTACCTCGAGGATTCTGTGAGCCTCTAGGAAAATTAAGAGTTCTGAACTTGGCCCAAAATAGGATCAGCCGAGTGAGTGCCACATCTTTCTCTGCCTGCCCTGAACTCCGTGCACTGCGTTTAGATACGAATGCCTTGGAAGAGCTGCCCACGACTCTGGCTCCGCAATTGCCTTCCTTGTTGTGGCTGAATGTGTCTGAGAACCGATTGAGATGGGCGGATTACCACATTCTGCCTCCGACAATTGAATGGTTAGATCTTTCCTATAATTCCTTGGAGTCTCTCGGAGGTCCTTTAGAGGGAAAAAATACTTTGCCGTACCATCTGAGAGTTTTAGATGCTTCTCACAATCTCCTCACTTCTCTTGACTACACAACGATTCCTCCAGCATTAGAAACTCTTCGGGTGAATCATAATCGATTAAAAACTGTAGCTTCCGACACATTCATTCGCTCTACTCGTCTGAGGAGAGTGGAGCTAATGGGGAACCAACTGGAAAATATACCTTTGTCTGCACTCCGATTTCCGCCAGTCCCTCCAGAAAAACCCCTGCCGGAATTCTATTTAGGAGCTAACCCTTTTATCTGTGATTGTTCAATGGAATGGCTCACTCGTGTCAATCAACTGGCCGTTCTCCGTCAACACCCAAGAATTGTGGATTTAGATGCCATCGTCTGTCGCCCCACATTCCCACAAGACACTCAACTCATGGTTCCTTTGGTTGAAACGAGACCGAAGGATTTTCTCTGTCCATACAAGTCACACTGCTTCGCCCTTTGTCATTGCTGTGATTTTGATGCCTGTGATTGCGAAATGACATGTCCGGGCAATTGTACTTGCTATCATGACACGGCCTGGTCATCCAATATAGTTCAATGCTCTAATTTGCAATTTTCGGAAATCCCCCAGAGAGTGCCTATGGACGCGACGGAAATTTACTTGGATGGTAATTCACTCCCAGTCCTCTCCAGTCACGTTTTCATCGGCAAGAAAAACCTCCGAGTCCTACATCTCAATGACAGTCGCGTAGAATTCATTAGGAACAAGACGTTCAATGGCTTAAGGTCTCTAGAGGTCCTCAGACTCGACAAGAATCTTTTGACTCAATTGCATTCCTACGAATTTGCCGATTTAGAAAATCTTCGTGAACTCTACCTCCAGAATAATCGCATCTCCTTCATTTCTCCAGAATCATTCGTCCAGCTCAAGTTCTTACAAGTGTTACGACTCGATGGTAATCTCCTCGTTGACTTTAATGTGTGGGAATTGAGTGGGAATGGATACTTGAACAGTGTGATGCTCTCGGGAAATCCCTGGAGTTGTCAGTGTGAATTTCTCCAGCACTTTCGCACATGGGTCTCTTCCAAGACTGCCATCGTCGTTGACTTCTCCACGACTAAGTGCCTAACGCAGAATAATGGACAGGATGAGGATGATGACACTTTCAATAAAGATCAACTCAGCTTCCCTATCATTTCCATGTGCAACGGAAACAGTCCCGCCAATGTAAACTCCGACGCCAGCTTCCAACTCAATGTCTCTCCAGTAGAAGATGACGTTAATAATCACATCTCTGCAATGGGAAGCCCGGAGAAAGTTGCCATTACCCATCCAGGTGCAGAAATCCAAGTTGAATACGTTCCTCTGGAAAATTCCCAGTCGGGTGTCTATTTAGCCCTGATTTTGACAACAAGTGCACTCCTCATCCTCATTTTAATCCTGGCATTGATTTTCCGAAAGGAAATCTACTACTGGTGTTACTCCCACATCGTCAATGGAAACTTAAAGGATTTTCTCTTCTGCTGCAGCGCTGCAAGAAAAAAATCATCAGCCTACTCAGAAGAAAATGAAAAGCTTTTCGATGCTTATTTTTTGTACAGTAAAAAGGATGAAGAGATTTTACATCAGAAAATCGCGCCAGAATTAGAAAATTCTCACACTAACCCAAATTTTCGCCTTTGTCTCCATTACCGAGACTTGTGTCTAAACTCGGAGAATCCCTGGAACACAGAAATGATCCTGGGAGCTTGTGATGCCAGTAAACGCTTAGTGCTCATCCTGTCAAAAAGTTTTCTGCAGTCAGAACTTGCTGTTGTACAATTCCGAGCTTCCTTGCTCTCCGCACTTCATCGTCATGAAAAGAAGCTCATTGTTATCCTTCTACCTCCATTCACGGAGCAAAATCTACCAACAATCTATCCAGAATTGAAAAGCTTATTGCTCAATTCAAAATCCTCCTGTCTGGAATGGACGGATAAGAATTTCTGGTCGAAATTGAAACTGGTCTTACCATCTCCCTCGACTCCTTTACAACTCCTCCATCCCCACGCGAATATTTCCAATGGAAATTCAATGACGATCAACTCTTCCTCAGCCATGGAGCTTCCTGGACAAAGCTACACTCTGAATAGTCACGAACTCCCTTATAATAGCCATCATCATTATACAAGAAACATTATTCCTTACCAAATCCCAATGACAGGCTCTTTATCTTCTACAAATACTCTGAACAGCGGAGTTTCCATTCCCAAACATCACATCGCCCTTTCGGCCAATCCAATTTGGCACCATAACCAATACAACAATAGTCAAAATCATTTTGCCAACAACGCAGCAGTCCATCCCATTCCTCAGCAGTTCAATTTCAACGAAAGCTTTCGGCGTCATCATCAACTCATTCAACTCCAGCAGCAGAATCCAATGAATCAACAGCAGCAACAGCCTTTGCTTCATCCGATAACGTTCTCGCACTCTCGCACGCACTCCCATCACAACCACCACAACAACAACTCCAACGCCTATAGGCCTCTAGACCAGAATTACTCGTCCAGTGCCATCAGCAGTTCCAACGAAGAATTGGATCACGTCTACTCCACACTCGACTCACCTAATAGTGTCAGTTTACTAGACAATTCTTCACGAAGTCATTTGAATCCTGGTGGGACACCCTGCACGAACAGTATTCACGACACTAGTAGCAGTGGTCGCTCCATGGACAATAATGACAATAGCACTAATAACAATAATTCAAATCCCGCGAATAAAACTGAAAATTCCACTAAAAACTCTTCTCAGTGTGTATCATCTGCTAATAATGTCAATAATACGAATCCTTCTCCAGGAAATGGGCGCATGTATTTCGTGTAACGAATAGAAAACCAACTAGTAAAACTGTAAATAATAAGAGCAACTGCTGCTGTGCTTTTAATTACCCAGAAAACCAGGTCGAGCAGCACACCTTTTGAAGAAGGAAAACTTTTTTGTTTGTTTTCGGTAATTGTTTTTTGTTTTGTTTAAGCTTCCTTGTATTATTAGACTGTAATAACTGTAAATAGACATGATAAGGCTGTCAGGTTACGTAATTCCATTCGCAAAGCAATTTAGAGGAGCTCCCCCAATGGACGACGACCGGAGGTGGAGTTATATATCTATAGAATCAAGTCCTATTTTTGACTAGTCAATTAAAATCCCTTGAAGTTGCTATCTTTCTCACTCTTATTAATTGTAATTCTATTTCCCGTTGACTATACGAAGAGAAAACGTTGCTCTCATTATTATTCCATGATGAGTAGCTCTAGCTACTCAGAAATTCAGAATTCTATCTAAGCAAGAAAAGCATGTTGTTTTGTCGGATGGTCAAGGGAAGGGATATTTATTAGGTTTAATATGTTGTATGTTTGTATTTGTGTAATAGTTGTCTGGTTAGATCAATTGGAGTCGATAAGAGTTTTGATGATAGAAATAATATCAGGATTCACTAGAGCAGAAGATGATTCTTCTTGAATCATCTTCTTTTTTGGATAGTAGTAATATAGTAGTATATTATGTTGGCATTGCTTGCTACGTACTTATTACTACATAATGGTAGTTACCTAATAGGAATTGCGATTGAATATTATAAAAATATATAATATTGAAATGGAATCATGATTAGCTCTAGGATAGTTATTGCTTTCTTTATTGCCTTATTATTTATATAAGTCAGATCAAAGGAGACAGAGATGATATTATTATTTGTAGCTATCTTGTTTTATTAGAGCCAGTTCGGTTTTTCATTTCTCCTAGTAGATACATGCACATAGCAAACTATTAGCTAGACATATACATGCAGGTACCTTATATATTCTGTTACGTACGCATTCATTAAATTAGATTAGTTGATAAGTTGAGCTGAAGGCAGATTAAGAGTAGACTAACTAGAGTCAAGACTGGATTCAACTTCCCTTGCCTTGGCTTTGACTTGTGTACACAGACCAAGTTCTTGCATTTATTTATTGTATCAGATCAGAAGTACATAGTAGAAGAGTGAAATACAAACCTGTAATTTGCCTGACTGACTCAATTGTACTGACTCCATCCAAATCTCTTCTTCTTCTATGTTTTCTCTCCTCCTTGACTAATATTCTTTATTAGTTAGGCTCTACACAGAAAGAAATCTCTGTATAAGCACTTAATGTATACTTACACAAGTCAACTGAAGGAGATTCAATTGGTTTATTGCATTTGTAAGTAGAGATGATAGCTCGTTTATTTAGTTTCCTCCATTTTTTACGCAGTCGACGATTGCTGTAGACAGACATAACTGAACTTAACTTACTTCTGCAGCAGCTACTCTCTCATCTCTATATAGCCAATGCACAAGCCTAACTTGAATTTTTACCAAGAATCCAATGTTTGACTACCTATAACATTACATTAGTAGTAAAGTGATCCGACTATTACTCCGCCACTTCATTCAACTCCTTTTTGTTTTATGCAACTCTTTAATGCATTTGACAAATCGAATATTATTCCCTTAGTTTACGAGCTTAGGACTTGAATTTGTACTTTCATAGCCTTTATTACTATTAACCTGTAGAACCATACACAGAATTTACACATTTCGATCTATCTACGATCTGTTTCTAGTTGTAATTTGTTAAATTATTGTTACATTTTAACTATAGAATTTTCTATTGACGCAATTATTATGTTTATTAATGTTTGTGTGTTGTGCATGAAATCATGAAAAATTCTTACTATTGTATTTTCAGATATTTAGGTTTAAAAATTCCAATGAAATGATTATGTGTATATTGAGTGTAATGTAACATTTACTTGCATATACTAACATTGTTAATATTACTGTAGATATTGATACTAGAGCGTATTAAGGTATACCTGCGTAAAGTATACTGATAATGATGTACTTACAATCGAAAAGAGAAATAAATCGCAGACTTTATTTATATTAACGATGAAATAACAAGATTTTGCTATTTACGTGTATTTTATTTGGCATAATTTTTAATTCCTTGCACTTGGCTACATAGAAAAAGTCATAACCTTCATATACGCGCACTAAATACACTTTCATACACTAGGACATTGATGATGATGATGACTCCATATTTGTAAGCGCGCATCGGCATCCTTTTCTTTCATAGGAAAAGACAAAAGGGGCATTAGTGTCTGCTTTACATTGTCTAGCCATGTATTAGTTTTTTACACGCACCGTTGGTATTTAGGACGGAATGCTTTTCAAAGGGCACTTTCTATGTTACAAAACAGCAAGTGCGAAAATATTAATAGGCAAAGTTTAGGTTATTAAAATGAGTTTTTATTATATAATGATTGCGTCAAAAAATGGTCACAGTTAGTGGGGTCGTTGAAGGATTTGAGTGATTGTAATGCTAGCAGTCTTTTGATATTGTGGGAGAGGAGAAAATAAAAATAAGCGACAAGGGAAGTCACTTTGAGATTTAGTTTGCAGCCTTATGTCAATAAATGGAGGTGAGCTGGCTGGGTGCATGAGAAAAAGAGTGGCCTAAGACAATGGTCCATTATGAATTAAGAGAATGGGCTTTTATTAGCATATTTACATAATTATAGCCCTAGTTTAGCATTGAGAGGGCTGCAATGAAAATAAATGAAATCACTATTACAATTACCATTAGCATTGTCGTTCACTGTGTCTTTATAAGGTAAAAAGAAGATAAAAACTTGGAATCAGCAGGCAGTTGCTTTGCTAGCTCTCTGCAGGATTTGACTTTGGCTCATATGTGCATCAAAAGTTAATAATAAAAATGAGTGTCTGTGTTTTTGGTGAGGAGCGAGAGGTTAGACTTAGGATTTCATGCCATATGTTATAGTTGCCGTTTCGTTTGATGTAAACACATCATGCTACGCAATCCCCTCAAGAATGTTTCGTGTGGATTTCGCAACAGAATTTTATTCATGAGCTGCATCGCCACAACATCATGTAGGCCCCAAACACAGATCTGTAAATTCTGTTATAATAACAATAATAAGTAACACGTATATTTACATTACACTTGTTCTTCACTATACTTAACCATACTAAAGGATACACTTGCAAATCAAGGGTTAGTTCACGTATTAGCAACCTCGCGAACGCACGATCATGATTAGGATAGCCTTTTCCAGTAAAAAATATCCTCTCTCTCTCTCTCTCTCTCGCTTTGCATCTTTCTGCAGACTATCAATCTACCTAAGTACGTACGTGTTGAGCATTTGCATGTCAGCCGATAGAATGGTTCGAGCTCCTTCTTTCCTTCTAACATATGTCGTGGAAAAGAATCTCTCGCATGCAACGGACGAAAACATAAGTCAACTACAAGACTCTGATTATTTTCCACATTTATATATTTACACACAGCAGTGATAAGTGTTCGCAGCCACTACTACCCTTTTTTCACCTTAATACTCGCACCCCCTTAAAATCTCATTCTGATCACCAAGAAAATTAAACAGCACGAGTAATTACAGAAGTGTGTGAGTTTGGGAGCGAGATAACATTTTTTCACACAAATAATTTAATCAAATTGCTAGCTCCACTCCGGCCACAGATGAGATTTCTTGACAGACAACTTTATTTCCGCAATTTGTCCATCTGTTCTGCTAATCACATCTAACTCACACCGTATGGTCCAATTTTAATTATCTCGGATTTCCAAGGATTTTAGAATCTGAATTACCTTTTCTTTTTACTTACCCTCGCCGACGGAATGCATCCCCATTTCGAAATTAAACAATAATTGAGAATTTTATTACTCATCTACTCATGTGACTGAATAAATTGAATGCATGCATGCCGGTGATTCAAGCTCATTTGTTAATTTTTCATTTTAATTAGCCACACAAAATGGTTTTCAGCAGCTTTTCCATTGATGCTTGAGCGCACTTTCAAAATCCTAGAACAAAATATTGCTTCAATTTAAACTGCGACATATTTGGCGAATCTATGCTTTATTGTATCTGATGAATTGGAAATAAGAAAATAAAAAACAATAATAAAATAGAAAATGGGTTTCAATTAAAAGAATCGGTACAACTGTATTATATATACATACACGTGACATATACTTACTAAAAAGTACGTGATAATTTCCGGACCATTAAGTATGGGTGCCTTCCAGCCTACCTACCTACTTTATTTATCCATTTCCTCTGAAGGAATTTTTTGAAATGCTGAGAAAATAATTAGAGCATGAAATTGAAATTCCTGAGAACACGAGTCCACTACTGGAAGTAGTCTTAACACCACAGTCGTAAAATTCAGATCATTAGGCCATGTCCCTATTAGAGAGACTATAGAATTTTCTAGATAGAGCGGATAGTGCATAGTTGAGGTAAATAAAAAAAGAAGTGTAGAGCGAATTGCCTACACACTCAGTTATTTACATGTAACAATGTTCATCAGCTCAGAACTCATTTGTAATTTGGTGAAAAGCATGAATATACCTTAATCTTATCTGTTACATAAAAATTCCACTCCCAGGCACTTTGAGCCAGGAGTGCCATCATAGTGTGTTAATTCCCAATCTTCACGTATGTACAATACTAATTTTACATTGACTACACAAGAGATACAGAGCAAAGTTCCCGAAAATAGGCTGAATGCATTTGAAGTAATCCACAGCAAAATAAACCACAAGAATTGTACGAGGGATTCATTAGTAGCCAACCTCCTCTTCCCTTCTATACATAATATTAGTTACATTTTAAATTACCTGACATGAGAATGGTTATATCGAGAACTTTGGAAAGGACATAAGAGTCGAGTTTAAAACAAAGCAAGAACTTGAAAACATCCACTTCACCTTTAAATACTTTCCCAAGTTACGCCTTCCCCAAAATAAAACCGCAGAACTCTCCGCCCATTTCATCTTGAAAATTCCGATCCCACAACAATCCTATTTATTACACTGGAAAAGCTTATATCGTACTTATTACGAAAGCGTGAAAACAGAAACTCCTATAATAGTGTAACATACGGCAAGTAAACAAGCTACAAGGCTTAACAACAACTCAAATCCAACCAAGTCGTAAAATATTTCATTTTCATATTGTTTCAAAAATTCAAACATTCATAACAGGAAAACTCCGCCCAGTTGAATGAGAAGCGGAAAAACATATTTTTTGTTAGCTCAGTCTCCGGCAATTCTGTCTTGATGTAGGAACACGTACTGGCAATGAATTGCGCTGCATTAGCCTAAAAACCTACGAAACTCAAAAAGCAGCCAGAGACAGAGAGAGAGAGAGAGGATTCAGGTCATTTCTATTATATAAAACAAGTCGTAGCTATTTGTCCTATCTATCTGTGTGTAAAATAGAGCAGAACGCATTTGAAGGTGTAGCTAAACCTGAATGAGCAGATGATGCCCATTCGATAGTTGAGCCGAGTAAAACATAATGAACTTTGACAGGACAGGACAGGGGAGATGTAAATGTAAATTTAGATGTTTGATCTTGTCAATGCCTTGTAAAAATGGAGCTCTCTATAACGAACAGTGCCTTATTTACAAGTATCATTATTTAAATTAGATATCATTACTATTAGCTCTAATAGTAGACTCCATTCATTGTCTCTCCTATTTCTATCGTGTTTATTAGATCGCATGTCTATCTCTTCATTTTCTAACCTTAGCATTAAGCATTATATACACTCACACACATTATACATTTACATAGATGCATAGTTTTCGCTAAAATAACACCCAACTCTCATTTCAAACTTATTTAGTCATTATTATGTAGAAAGGAATAAGTAGGCAGTTATATTACATCAGAGTGTCATGCCATGTGCAAGTAGCCTATTCTTTTTTATAAGTCACCCAATCCACTCGGAAGAGGATGTATGTAGTTTCTGTTTCTATTTTAATATCCCATAATGTGATAATAATTTCTTTCCCATTCCTACTAGATAGAACAAAAATGCATTTTAGCTCAACTACCTTCCCCAACCTTCAGACAAATGCATGCAATATGCACATTGTACCTCCTGGATGCATAATTCTAATTTTAAAGCGTTGAATATCCGTTTCCACACACGGCCAGACAAGACTTGTCACTAACTCCCCTCAAAATCCATTTAAACAGACTCCTAAAACAAAATGCGATAAAATGAGGGATTTCCGATAGACTATTTTTTAGTCTCATGTCGACAGAATAGTACACAGCATGGCTTTTCCTTTTTCCACCAAGGGATTTCTCCCTGTTCTATTTTCTATTGTATGGCTACTCTCATACATTTATTTATCCCTCTTCTTCTGTCGCATATAAGTAGACAATTTCATTCTCCCTCTCTCCGGTGAATATTTTCAGCCTTCCCCTCTTTATGTACTTAGCTCGGATAATTTAGTCTCCGCAGTATCAATCCAAGTGGGAATTGCTTTTTTATGCATACAATTGAGTTTCCACACACATGAAAATGTTCCAGCTACCACCAACCACAGAAAACATGAAAGTTTTTGATGCTAGTATCGCTACTGGACATAATATTATCTTTCTTGGAAAAGGGGATGGAGGGAGAGGGTAATGGAGTATTTTGGCTAATGTTTATAGATAAAGTAGGTAGTTATTGAGTGTAATGTACTAGTGAGACTAGTATATAGTGTCAAAAGTGTAGATAACATTAAATGAGTAATTTTAAAGGGGCAGATGGACGTTGTGAACTAAGGTGAGTCTAAAAGAGAGTTGAGTGCTTTAGTTTAGTTTCGGCTTGAAGTGACTGACAGCACTTCCTGTCTTGTCTTACTCACTTTATTTTATGTACATGTAGAATATGCATGTCTACTGTAAAATAACTAATACCTTTACAGCAAATAATAGAGAGGACCTATTAGGAACACATGTATCCAGAATAATCCAGAGTGTACGTGTATGTGTACTGTGTACTAAGAATAATGCAAAGGAGGATAGGGTTAATATTTAAGGGCAGAAAATCGTCTCTTCACTCTCTCAGAATAAAAAACGTTTGTTTCATCAACCATGTCAGTGTTGTCTCTGTGACTTCCCATTGGCTCTCCTCCTCTCTTCGCTTCGTAAACGCTTATTAGCCATGAGAGTTTGCTTTACACTTGGCTTCCCTTATGATATACTTATCTCCTGCATATATATGCTTGCACATATATGCATCTTATCTTCTATCTTCCATGCATATGTTATATTATAGCTGCTCAAGTTATATTTATTGAATCAGAGCCAAGGAAAGTCACATGAGCTCAACTCACGTACGCGAAATTATGTTAGCTATGTAATGTTTATGTCTATCTGTGCGCTATAATATATTTAACACTTTAACTTGTGATTCAACATGGCTGATGGCCTCCCCACACCTCACTTGTGTGCATCGCACTACTTGCATCATGTACACTGTGCATTTACATGGCACTGCCTGGATGACCTGACTGGATATTTCCTTTGACTCACTCACTAAATCCACTAACTAACACCTAACTGCTCCCTTCTTGGTTGGTTGACTCAAATTCAGTTAAGCTCCTTTTATCCTCTCGCCTCTATTTATTTTTCGATACTAAAAACCAAGAAAGCACACACACACACACACACACAACTCCTATTGTCTATTAACAATGGAATCCGTTCAACTCCCAACATCATGTACTATTAATTATTCCAGTGCTAACCAGCTTCTTCTTATGAATATCTTTATTATTATCTTGTAGACTGAAAATATTTTGTTGACACAGACAATTTTAACCAAGGTGTGGTATGCTACGAGCATCTGTTGACTTTTTTTCCTATACGTTATCTTAGGATCTTCTTGAGACAAGGAATGTTCAAGATTATTCTATTGCTGTCATTGGCATTGCCACTATAAATGGTAGGAGTGGAACACAACTACTGAGCAACAATGTTTGCATATGCACCAGGTTCTGTTTTGAACTGATTATGATCATCGTACTAATAGAATTACGGGATCTCTCACTAACAATATTGCGATCAAATCCTCACCGCATTATTTATATACGTGGTATAGCATCTTGGTTTTGAAACATTCTTAACAATTTTCAATTGTGCAATGTACATAGGTAGTAAATCCAGATACTATAGTCATATAGGTAATATGTATTAATAAGTAGCATTTCTAGTAATTAGCGATAAATAGAAGTTTCCTGAAGAAGCTTTTTATTATAAAACGTTTCTGCATGAGACAAAATGCAAAATGCAATACATGTATATTTACATTGAATGTTTTAA
The DNA here is from genome assembly GCA_009936455.2 of Tomocerus minor. NCBI lineage: Eukaryota > Metazoa > Arthropoda > Collembola > Entomobryomorpha > Tomoceridae > Tomocerus > Tomocerus minor. The sequence goes on along the minus strand of JAAAYG020009870.1, from coordinate 40,534 downwards.
TTCGAATCAAACCTCTGAATCAGAAAATCGCACCTCTTTTTCCCAATTTGGAATTTTCTTGCAGCTCTCTCAAGATCTTGGCTATCATTCTGTAGGTTTGATTTCTTTTCTTGACTCGTTTGACCAATTCATGACGGGTCAATTCCTGTGACTCTTGTTGCAAAGAAAATTTTCCCAACTTGTATTTCCTCTCTAAATCATCTAAATAAATGTCCAATGAATGAGAATGTGTTTGTTTGACTGTGCGAAGGTCATCATTTTCTCGCAGCTGATTTTCTGCGGAATTTAGTAGCTTTTCAAATGCTCTCAAAGATGAATTCATGATTTTTCTTGTGTGATAACTGTCTAAAAAGGAAACTTATTTATTTCTTTAAAAGAAAATAGCGGTTTAAGGGTACCTAGCTGATAAGTCACAATGGAATTTAACGTGATTTTTTTTGCGTTTACGATATTTGTAAAGGAATTTCTAGCACGTCATCTCTATTAATTTTCGCTAAAGAGAACTGTAATGAGTCATTAGCAGATTTAATAAATAGGGATGGGGAGAGATAAGTAATTGAAGTGTAAATTACCGTGACAGCCAAAGAAAACCGTTATAAAGAAGCAGAAAGAATTGCAATGGTACAGTGTATTGAATTCAAAATGCCTACTTTATTCTAACTAATGAGTCAGTAGATATAATTTAGTAAAATGATGAGTAAAAATTCAAAAGGTTAGGAATATGGTAGCCCAGTGTTTTGTATGGATTTGTAACGAAGCCTTAATACATAAACAAAGATAGAAAAGAGGATGATAGTTATGTATGCAAATGAAAGGGTCGGCTATGAGATAGTGCCTCTGTAGTCAGTCTATAGTGACATTAGATGGATAAAATCATGCAAGTGTAGTTGAATGCAACTACCTGTTATGGAAAACAGTTGACACTGCAATGAGGTAAAATAATGTAGTGTTTGCTTTGCTTTAGTGATATTTACAATGGAGACTGTAAAAGTCCATAAATTGGTTAGCACCTGCCCTCCCAATAAATAATTAGTGACATTAGTGGCTAATTTGCAATTCGTGAAAGGGATTGAGCTAAAGCCCACCACGAAAGCCAACCGAGTCAACGCTAACTCACTCACAGAGTCAACGTCAGCAACATGAGCGCAAAAAGAGGAGGCAAGGAGCGAGCAAAGGAAACCAGAACCATGAACCAGACCAGAAAAGTCATGTCATGTTACATCAACTCAAAGTCAAGTCAACCTACATTACAAATACATTAAATACTCAAAACTCTTGCAGGCAAAGTAAATAAAACACGTAAACACAAAGGGAAGGTAAATAGCTTATAATTTTCAACTCCTGCATGGCATAGCCGCATCAGGAGAAAAGCCAACTAAGCTTAGAGGTGTAATGGACGACGGATGATTTCATACGAATAATGCTCATCCCATTGTGAAGTGACACTCCTAGAGAGAGAGAGAGATTGCAAACCAAATCAAACATTAAACCACGCACACCACACTACACTATACTAGTACAAGAAAACTGTCTTAGTCATGAATAGGTTCGAGTTAGAAGTTAGCAGTATAAATAATTTATTGACACTTGTCTCTTAAATTAAAGGCAGACAAAGAGGATTCCAGTAGTCAAACTCAATTTAATAGCAACCAACTACCGTTAGTCAAGACATGAGTCATGAATAAACTTACAGCCATTTCTATCACACATAAATTAATCTGCTCTTACCACCAAGGCAAGGACTACCCAAATTACGCCTTCTTCTGAGCACAGTATGCCATTCTAATGGAAAATTGTCGTTCATTTTGTAGTTTATTAATTACTGGGGGATCTTGGATTAATTTTCTCTAATTAGTCCTTCTATACATATTAACAGTATTAACAATATTGTGAGATTAAATTACTTTTAAGGTGTTTGAATATCCGTGTGTACGTCCTGCAAATCTGATTATGCATTATCGGTTATACATCTACGATATTAGCAATCTAATCTAAAATGACATCTTTTGTATTTTCTCAATTGTTTGCGGTTAATTTTCCCGATTTGGGAATGTTTAAATTACGATCTAATCGTATGAGTTTCAAAATCGCATTTTTGAATCTTCAGTTGATCTTCTACGAAACGATATCAGATACTATTATATTAGTGTAACTGCATGATGACTACTTTTATGCTTTTAGTGGGTTTGGTATGCCTTGCTTACTAAATCTGAGTAATAATATGCACATTAGAGTGTACTTAGGAAAGATAGGTAGAATTTATAGAAGGTATAATAATACTGTGCTGGCACAGAAGAGCTGTAATTCCTTTTCCGTGTCCATCTCTCTAAGTTGAGTTTCTTATGTTTCGTTTTGTTTTGTCACGAGTAAAAAATCTGTGGACATAAAATAGAGAGATGAGGTTGAGTGTGAGTGCATGGCTTGATTTGTCTCGACTTGATTTGGTTTTACTGTCAGTTATTTCCCAGTGAGACTCTGTAGGACATTTTGAGCTTTACTAACTTGTCTTGTAGGCGTCATTCTTTAATAATGCGTAATAATATTGGAGAGTCGAGGAAGGCAGGAGTGAAGATAAGGATAATGCATACTCGCCTTGCCTCTCTGCATCCATTGTACTCTTTAGTAAATGAATATCTGCTTATTAGACATGATTATGTTGAGGAATTCGTGGAGTTGGCTTACTTACGATTAGCATGGCATGCAAGTTGTAATGTGATCTTGAGCATCACTTCACTTCACTTCAAATCACATCTCTAAAGCACGGGGTTGAGGGACATGAGCATTAAATATCCATTTCGTCTCATCATTCCATTCACCTAGGCCTTGTTTTCAATTTGTCATCTGCTCCACCTTCGTGGAAACATCCTCAGAACATCCAACGTGAAGCCCGTCGTCTTTTCTCTCCTTAACTCTTTCTCTTAGACACAACCAAGTCACAAAGGAACTGTTAATATTAATTTACTCTCCAACAACGCTCTTCTTCCTTCACTGTTCATTACCTCAATTGACTCCGACTGACTATCAGAGCCTTTTATTCCTTTCTCTAAGCTCAATGGGCATTACCACCACATTACATCTCCTTTTTCGTACTCTCTAAAAGAATACACTTCAATATCCGCTTATGATATGCCGTATTGGTGCCTTTATACACTGTAATTGCAACTAATCCTATAATATCATTATGAATTACATTATATTATTATAGTACCCTAGTTCGTCCTAATAACACTAATAAGCAACAGTATAATAAGAATAATTACTAAGCCGAAGTTTTTCTTCTTTTGCATGTGTTTATGTGTTGCAGGACTTTCAAATGCAATTTTCAAATATACTTCCTCTAGGTGAAATAGATTCTGAAATTTTTGCTCTGAAATCACCTTAAGATAAGAACACAAATTTTCGGGCACTGAATTTTAATACAGTCAGTAAAAATGAAAATATTTAAGTTTGTAAAGACAAAATTATAATTTATACTTCTAGGCCAGATTATAAAAACTGAGCTCGGTCAATTAAAAACACTCATCAGCAAATAGTAGGTTCAATACAAAGAATTATATCTTGATGACAGGTTTCAGCACAGACAATGTTCAAAATTGAATTAGATCAGTTTGGCTTTAAAAAGTTTTGAAACATATTTGGCTTAGGGAAGCTACGGTTGAGTGTATGTATGAAAATCCTGTAATAACACTTTATACGAATGTACAAATGTTTATGGTTATATAAGGGTAGCCCACATCCCTAGATATTTCCAACGTTTGTTGTAAATGTACAGTTGAAAGTATTGCTTAGCTTGAGAGCAAATAATAATGATGCTAAGCTATTAAAAGTAGTTATGTTTTACTTATTCAGTTGTGTAATATAATGATGTGTAGGAGAATTAAAGCATGTTGCTTTTCGTAATGATGTTATACGGAGTGCTATGGAGCTCACTCGGCAGGGACTCATTACTTGGCCCGCTTATTTCTTAGTAGTAGGTAGGTTTACCTATTCAATCCACTCTCTTCCTTATTCGGTATCAAATAAAATATGATTATACAGTTTACCAAACGAGCCTCTTAGTTTCAGACTCAAAGAACTTCTTTTCTTTTCAGGCATTTTCTCTTTCGATCCGCTTCATATTTTCAAAGGTGGTCCGACCGGTGGTCTTCTCTTCCCTTTGCCTCTCTCTCTCTCTCTCTCTCTCTTATTGTTAGTCTTAACATTGCACCTTACGTGTGTATTATCTTTGTGCTCTGAGGATACACCTTCAATATTCCACTTAAACCAATTTTCCCAAGTGTAAGCTTTGAAATTGAGACTAACTTTTAATTAAAAGATTTGAGTATGGCACCAAACATTAGACAGGGCTATTAAAACTAAAGAAAACAATCAGATTATAAAAATAAAACAATTACACCTCCTTTCGGCAGGTTATTTTTTATACGCTAAACCATGTTAAAGAAATAAGGAAAGGAAAACAGTCAAAAATAGGTACAAGATTAGATGAGTAGTAAAGAATTAATTCCGTCTTGAAAACAGATAAATTCTCATAAAGAATTAAAAACTTGTTTTCTCTGGAAAATTTTATGTACTGTCTCCAATTCCAGGTTGAGTTTTTGGAAAAAAGACGCGACAGCAAAAAAAGGCTTAGAATGTCAACATGTTCGTGTAATGTCAATCAGAGAGCAATAATTACCCTCTCTAAGCTGTTCGGCAACGACTAAGTAGCCTTTGTCCTCAACAAAATATGTGTAAGTATCCATATTTCTATTGTTTAGCCGCTAATAGAATGGAATCATGAGGGTGATCATGCACTTATAGTAAAACCCCTCAGTAATGACACAACGGCTGAAATCCTACACTAAAGAAACTGTCAACAATAACAGGCGTGTAGGCCGAAAGGGACTTTAGGAATTTTCTAGGTAGCCCAACTAAAGTCATTATCGTGACTAGTGAAGAATTATTGAGCTAAGCAGTGTCTAGCCACGCCAAAATCCAAACACAATTCTTAGATCCTTCGAAAATTCCGTTTCTTTTTTTTAAAAGTATATAGAAAAATATTCCACAGATATATTAACAGATTCATATATAGTTTAAATAAGCCTGGACAATACCTTCAGTAGCAAGTAAACTGATATATAGAGTACATTTTCTTTTGGTCGAACTTTTTGACCTACTAATTATGAAATCTATGTTACATCTTTTCGGCTGGATGTGATAAAAAATAGTATGGAGGTCACTTCTCAGTTTTGCATTTGTTAAGTGAATTAGTAAACGAGAACAAGTGAATCGGCAGAATAAGTTAGATATTGACAGAATAATGCCAGCTGTTAATATGCTGATAGCTATAGGTATTTTACTGTTGTTGTGTGTAGCTGTTCTTGTCAAAGTATAAGTCTAGTAAACATTTGACTACTTGTGTGTAAGAACATATCATCACAGCAGAAGTCAAGGAGTAACTCCTGAGCTGACTCGTATCGTTTTGGCTTAACTTTGTCTAGCCATCGAAATCCGAGTAAATGAGTGTAAGCCTAAGAATTGAATCCACAGCAAGAGGACACTTGCAGGGGCAGAAAGTGCAGACGAAACGGAGAGGGTGTGTCCTAACAGTCCAAACCACTGTAATCTTCTCCCCATGACGTTTCCCTACAACTCTGAATTTTTCCTTCCTTTAAAATACCAAAAGCCCTTACTTTAACTTATATGACTTTAACTAATATTATGCTCTAGATACAAATGATACAATTGCAGGTCCTTTACACTAGCAATAATCATTATAAGGAAATATAACCCAAAGTATTGTGGTAGTAGCGAGTAATATTATTAGGTGTACTATTATTTTTATTTTGAGTATATGATATGCATTCACAGTATAATATATGTAACAAAGTATACGTTGCATGGGCATTTATTATTATTGGGTATTATTAAAAATTTGTTAATAATGCATGCATATTTTGATATTTTGTCTTGTCTGTTATAATGCTGTCTCTGAAAGCTGTTTCTTTGTGGAATGGTTCAGGGTTATTTACTTGTAATCGCATTTACATACTACTGGCTTAAACTATATAGTGGACATTATGTGTTGACCATATTTAATCCTCCTCTAAGCGTCCGAAAAAGCAGTACCTAATTTTAGCTGAAAACATTTCATTTAAAATTCCGTTAGCATAATTTCTGGTGCATCCGGTTTTCCAGTTTATTACTAAGTAGATTTAAAAATTACACTACAAGTTATTCAAGTTTACAGTTTTCTTAACTATCGAAAATAGGAAGATATGTACTAATAAGATAACGGAACTGCACCGTTGTTTCGTCATGGAAATTATTGTCGTAAATACCCGGGCAGGATAAAATTGTGTTAGACTACAAGAACCTAATGTATAGTAATGTACTAAAAAATTAGTAAATTTTTTCATTTTAGTAAATAGAAAAACTGCAGACAATTTTTAGGATAATATTTTGTAATCTATGTCGTATATATATAGTACAGCTCTAGAAACAATAATCTCACTTTTTTCACATAAATGTATAGATACTATAGTATTAAAGTGTCCTATTAGCTTACAACAAATATCTTTTACTTCTGTTCACCACACATACATAAGCAATAAATAATTATCTGAAAGTCTTCCTTACCATTTCAAATTGACAGTAGAGACATCCAAGAATAAAATGCCCCCTAGAATTTCGAAGAGTCCTTGTGAAAGGCCTATACCTAAACCAGAAAAACAAGTTAAAGCAGACAAGAACAGTTTATTTAACGAAGACGAAAATGCTTTTGTCGAAGAAGAAATCGAGGTTTACAAAGACAAAATTGCTATCGCAGGTCTGAACCTGGAATTACTAGTGTATTTTAATCAAATGTCGTGGACCTTAGCGAAATAGAAAGCATTCTACGTTAAAATAAAGTTCAGGTTTCTAAAACTGTGGTTGTGGCTGTATTATTCTTACTTTGCATTGTCTGTATACAAAATTGCAGATGAAATTCACAGAATCCATAAGAAAGCGGAGGAAGAAACGCGGCTAGGTGCAGATGAGCAAATGAAACATCTTCAAATAGAACTTCTCCAGCTACGGAAGAACCTGAAAGAAGCCCTGATTCTGGAAAGGACGATAATCGAAAAAGCTCTAAGATCTTACCGAAGTATTCAACTGTCCGTTGGACGTAGAAACGCAAATGTAATTCACGATATGTGCATAATTTTACACGAAGTAGTTAACTTTGATAAAAATGAGGCTTACTTTGTGAAAACGGGAAGGATACTTTAGGATGGCTAGAGGACAGATGGTTTGATCAAAGGAAGAAATTAGATGCACTCCTCGACATTATTTACACCAGCAGGAAGGAACTGGCGGATTCTGAGTCCTTGGTTATGGCCATGGAGAAATGCCCTCGTCCCGGGAGCCTAGCTTGGGAAAAAGTTTGTATGGCCAGAATCGTCTCGTTGGAGCTCATGACACAGTCTATGTTAGGTTTGCTTTTCTCCTGCACACATCATTTTACTTTTTTTCGCAGCGGAAACTATAAAATAACTCTTATCTAGCTTATAACTACTCAAGTACTTTGGTTTAATGCAGTTAAAAAAGAGACTGTTGAAATTCTCTTAACGAGATACATTGAAATTAAGGAAATACTTACGCGAGAGTCAGGGAATTATGATAAAATGCTAACGGATGCTGAAAATGAGATGTTGTATCAAAGATCCGAACTGAATAGAATGCAAAACGCACTGGATTTCTCTTCAGAGGTAAAACTATTTGAATTTTGGTGCTCATTTTATCTAGTGCACAAAATAAAATAATATCATTTTCCACACCGTAGCAAGTGGCTCTTGAGCAACTGGACTTGACTATTGTTCAAAAAGAACGCAAAAATGGTCACGCAGAGAGGACAAAAATTATGGAGTCCAGAAAAGAATTTATGATGAAAAAGAAACCCCAGAAAAAGCTCTCTAAACAAAGTCGGAGGCTAAAAACTAAGCTGCCGTATGATCAAAGTTCCAATTTCATGAAGCACGATGCTTTTCAATTAGAGGACATTAAGAAAAGAGTAGCTGCCAAACAGAAAGTCCTCGAACATTATAATATCATAACAGAGTGCTTAACAAATGTCACCCATGTCCGAACAATAGACGAAGTTCCTATGAGGTATCTCATCCTTTTAACATGAATGACGCAGGCAAGGCTACTTCATTTTCTCTAAAATTGTAGTCACATTTCAGGTTTAATTTTTTACTACAAATGCGAAAGCGCTTGAAGGATGAGGATCTTATGAAATCAGAACTGCTTAATGTTATGATGCGACAGAAAGAGCAACTTCTGATGATACGGGAACACTTTCAAAGTACTGGGGACGATAAACGGAAACTGTTAGTGCACGTTTATAAAATAGATAAATTGTATCAAGTTGACATAAAATATTACGAAAATTAAACAATTATTTTGTTAAATTAAGTGGTGAAAAAAAAGTAGCTGAAATCCGACAGAAAGTAGCGAAGGTTAGAGCAGATTTAAAAAGGAAAGAAATGAAACTGAAACAAGGGTTTGACCGTGACAACGAAGCAAAATTAGGAGCCATAGCACTACTGAAACGAATTCGAGATTGTCACGTTAATGTGTCTTCAAGATCGAGTTATACAAGAGGAAAAGCATCTACTAAGGCGTCCAATTCCAGAATGCCCTATCTCTCTATAGAAGAACTAGGAAGGCTTTGCGGAGAAGAGGGCGAAAATGTCATTGAATTCCTAGATATCGAAAATCAACGATTTAATTCTCCGGATGATCCGGAATTACAAGCAATTTTAGATGAAGAAGACAATGAACCTGTTATGGAAGAGAGATTGCTGAGAGTCTCCTCCCCTGCTGAGCCATCAGGACATAATTTAATGGATTTTGGTAAGTAATCCCTTTTAGCAACCTTTGCTTTGTCGACCAAGTGCAATTTCAAGATTTAATAATATGATTGATTAATTATATTATTCAGAATTCGCGGAAAACGATGTCCCGTCCCGTTTGGATATAAAAATACGAAATAGGAAATTTATAGATGATGCCATATACAAAAGAGACATGGGCATGTGCTGAGTCTATAAGATCAGGACAATATGAATGGAACATTAACGGTTACAACGAAGAGTTTCTAACATGAGATAATTCTAAAGGCAATCCTGCTATCACTTCCGAATCTCGACAAACGGTTTATTTTTTACAATGAAAAGATACATTTCAGTCTTTAATGTCCATCTATATTATCAACAGTGCCTGGCTAATAAACAATAATTTGGATTAATTAATAACAAAAATTTTCGCAGTCAATAGTCATTTCGCTATTTGCTATAAATAAACTCAACAATAAACTCGTATTTTTAGTAAACTCTACTCTATATATAAACAAAAAAACTTATTGTAATTTAATCTAAAAAAATTTAGAATCCTGAATCAGTTTCTCCATACGAATTAATCCTTTCGTTAAATTTTACATCACCTTCGGACTGCAAAAAAAAACATCGAAGCATATTATTACATAAGCACAAGATTGAAAAGTAAATGAAAATTATTATTACACATTACACTATACAAATTTTTATTTACCAATTGAGCTTCTTTAAACGTTCCACAATGTCATTTCTGTTGCTGCCACTGCCGCCACTACCGGGAGTATAATTACGATTGAATTGGGACCCAGGTTTTCTCAAATGAATGGCAGGAGATAAAAATTCACCTTTACCCCTACATATTTGTTTCACAATAAAACTACAGGTGATATCAATTACATAATGCATCCATCCCATTTATTCTTCGATAAATTCATTTAAAAAGTTTAGTAAAAAAACAGCTTACATTGTCATAAACACTGGTGAAGGAGTAGTTGAAGAGCGGACCGGAGGCGGAGTATAAGGAAGTGTAAGACGATCACGTTGAAGCTGCGACAAATTATATCCACTGCTAATACTTGGTTTACTTGGATATGGATTTGCATGTCCCAAAGGAGAAGGTCTAGTACCGGGAACAGGACGACCACTACCAACGGCTCCGAAATTTCTTACCCTTTGACTGAGACGTAGTTGTTCGTCCTGATTACAATTATCTCCCGAAGTGGAATTATGTACAGAATGTACATTGCGCTTATTAATGAAACTTGGAAAGGTGTCCTTATTGTTTCCGAAGAGTTCAATTCCTATTTCCATAGGGTTTTGTATGGACCCGCATCCAATTCGGTTTTGCTCCCGCCTAAAAATCAAAAATTAAAACGAAGTTTTTGTTCCATACAAGTTCACATTTACATACTTCATGAATCCATTAATAAATATTTGTTTACTTACTGTTCCAAGGATTCTGCTTTATCTTTCAGTTTTTCCATTTCTGTCTTCAAAAATTCATTTTCCTGTTTTAAAGTGTCAAATTGGTTTCGAAGAACTTCATATGCGGTCAACTATTGAGAAGTTTTGTTAAATTAAATTTTTCGCCCTTACCAATAATTACATTTATAAATACATTCAACATTGCACATAAACACATTTTGAGTTAAAATGGCTATTACCATTTTATGATAATGATTTCCCAAACTTTTGACGTGTTGTTTTTGAAACTGCATCACATGAATGGTTCTTTTCAAGGTATCTTTTAAAAGTTCAGCTCCATCCATAAAAAACTGCTTAACTTCCTGAGGAGATTGGCCACTAATTTCCGCGATACGGCATTTGGATGCACAGACGAGGCAACTTTCTTCGACTAAACCCATCAAGTGCATCAGTGCAAGTTTGCAATTTAAAATGTTAATAAGAAATTAAAAACAAAAAACCTTACATTCTCTTGTACAATTTTCACACACAAGATGACCACATGAAGTTAAACAGTAGCGTCGCTGACAGCCGAAAGGAAAGCTTCCACAGACGTTGCAGTGAATAAAATCCATAGTCGCAATCTCTAAATTAAATAATTTTGAATTTTACAAATTGAGAGTAAAACTGAAAGTAAATAAACTAACTGAAAAGACAGTCTCCGGGCGCTCCTTTTCACATCCCAGTCCCAGAACCAACCTAGTCCCAAGAAAATCACTCACTTATGGGGAGGATCACTATTTCTCAGGGTCCGGTAGCCCCGCGCTCATTTGCAATAAAACAAATGACAATAAATGCTTTGTACTTACTTTGTTTATATTTAGTGCACACTTCGTAATTGCTCATAGTGCCGAAAGCCTTCAGAGCAGGGCAGCCGAAATATTTGAATCTGTCTTATGTAAATTTCTGCGGTGATCTTGAAGTATAAATGACATCCCTGGAATAGAGGAACTCACTTCCGCAATAGTAGGTGCTAATGCGGAGTTGATCTTATTCTTCGTGGGGACATTTTCTACCGTTGTCGGGTGTCGTGCACTCACTACATCTCATCCTATTACCTTCTAAAGGCCATTTGGACATTTTCAAAATTTCAAATCACATCTTTTTTATTGCATCTGATTTCAAATTATCAAAATTAGATAAAATTGGTAAAAATTCATCTGCACTTAATGTTTAAAGCATTCCCGCTTGTATAGGCATTATGCATCTGTCTCTGAAGGTACATTAGAAATCACACGATATGAGATGAGAGGACCTCCATGCAGCAGTTTCAGTTTCTTACTATAAAGACAATCTCCTGAATTTCATGAAATTGCATGCGTGATGTAACTTTTTAAAATAAAGCAAACTTTTATCCCCTTTACAGTAAAATGATTTTACTTTGTGTCTTTTCATTAGTTTCTTATTATTATATTCTTATGAGAAAGTAAAGAGGTGAGCACATGGTCCTCGCGTGAACAAGTTAAATAGTTCGATGAGACTTTTAGAGCCTTCGTTTCTGCAACGATGAAAGCATAATTTATATGAATTTTATCTTTGGATGGGGTTTAGGTGCTGAAGAAACGTCTGCCATGCGGCTGCCTCCCGTTACACACCATCACATAGCACTACATTAAATTTTTTCGTAGTCAAAGGTAGCCGAAAAAAGCGTAGCGGTAGGGCCAAGAGAGCAGTTGTCCTAACTAACTTCTAAGGCACGTAGAATGAGAGCAACTCACACAGAACTACGACACGACCTTATTAACAAAAGCCACACACACTTGACCTTGTTTTCACACGCAAACCCATTTTTTATCCAGAGATTTATTTACTTTCCATTTACCCTCAAATACCAATCTTGTTAAATACAGAATCCACAGATGTACAGAGACTCAAAAGGTACATTTTTACACTTCAACAATTTAGTTACAGAACCTCATAAATACATTTACTAAACGAAAGTACGTAAATGGTTAAATAATAATATCTTCTTTCCTAAATGAACACTTTTGTAAAAGAAAAAAGGTTTAAAATTCAAAATTGGATAATAAGCAATGTAATTGTATCAGCCACCAATTCCAGCTATAGACGCAGCATACGATTTTCTGTAAATATTGTAGTGTAATATTGTCGTACAAAAGCCTTAAAGGCAATTATTTTTACATTTTGGTTTATTTCTTTGTATAACTAGTTTTAATAACCCTACATTGCCCCTATTGTGATTTTGTGGTGGATTTAGAATGACAAAGATTAATTTTAGCTAGACCTAGGATATAATTTTAAAATGTAATGCAATGCATGCATGTGGATTGTGGATGAATGAACTGAAGATGAAGAATATACAAGTTAGTCATAATGGCGACAGATTATGTGATGATTTTTAACTGTCTCCCATCAGTCGACACGACAGAATATAGCAAATGACAAGAAGACCAAAACAGGCGACGAGACAATCTTCAATCAGTTATGTAGCTTTACACAATAACGTTTAGCTAACAATAAAATAGTTTGATAATAGAGACATATTTTATATATCTAGAGTTACTTAGCATAAAAGTGTTTAGCTCAGGTATGCAGCATAATAGTGAACAAATGAAATGACAACAGAGACAGAAATCAATCGATATCAATTGTCATCTCTTCATTTCATCGTCTCACATTGAGAAGGCATCCGACGCGACTCACAGTCAATTCAAATCACAATTAAGCTGGATGACATCTCACTTATTCCCAGTCTCCGTCAAAGTCAACGAGCATTAAGCTAAGTCAACCAAAGAAAACGCAGAATAAGTATTATAGCATTAACATGTAATCCCTATTAATAAGTCAAGTCTCCTTACTAAATTAAATATGTACACCACGTCCCTGAATGTCTGAATGGGCTGTTCATCCTTTTCTGTTTGATTTTAGGCACAAATCTTATTTTATAGAGGTAGAAAAGTAAATGTTTGCATAATAGCTCTCTATATTGACTATTTAACTTGTTTTAGGGAGACAAAAGCCATTATATGCAGTACAATAAAGTTTACGACATAAATAATAGGATAAGGCACAAAGACAACCTGTGTGTATAAGCAACAGATCAGAGTGTCACATAAGAAATGAATATGAAATCAAATATGAATAGGTAAAATAAATGTCAAAGCTTGGCTTAGCCTACGTACACGATCCAAGTATGTAAAATTTTCAGACAATCAACTGGAGACTGTTATATTGTGACATGACACACACCCACGTGTTTATTTTCCATAAAAGATCTCCCTTCAACTGTCTCTCTGTATTTACATGTGTGTGTGTTGTAGCGATTATGTAAGTATATGTAGTTAAGGATGAAAAGAAAAGGGAGCTGAACGTAAATACAATTCATAAATAAGAGCTTAGTACACATGTAGGAAGTTTGTAGAGGAGCTTCTGCATCTTTGAATCCTCTCTTTTATTTAGCCAGCAAGTAAGTAAGCTATCGAAGAAGAAGGTTTGGCTGGTTGTAGTGAAGCACAAGCTGGAAAATGATTAGATCGTAACTGGAGATGAAGATGAGGATGACAATGCATTTGCAAAGCAGCAGGTCCCTTTTTCTCATTCTGAATGGCACACACACACACACAGGACACAAAACACTTTAGACAAACAAGCCTTCCAAGTGAGTCAGGGAAGTTTCGACTGGACAAGACAGGACACATAATAAATATATAGCCAGACAGGATTATTGTCTTTGGGACTCGGTATTTTTGCCTCCTCTCTAATAGCAAATGGATTATCGTTATGTTTATGGCAATAAAAGTCATTTATTCCAAAGAACTCTATCCGCTTACACCTGACTATACTCTCCTCACTTTCCTGTCTCTCGCCTTTGTGCAACTTGTATAAATTATTATTATATAGTCAACCAACTCTCATCTTATCTTCTTTTTTATTCCTTTTGATTCCAACACCCTGTGGTGTCTTGTGGCTAAACAAATCTCTGAATTCCTCCTACTGTTTTATCATCACAGCTCATCTCTTCCAATGCTAATCGAATCATAACTCATAGTCATAGCCTCTTATTCTGCACTTTTACCATCCAAAATGGGAAAAACTACTTTGCTCAAATATTATGCTCCTATCAGACCCTATACAAACATACCATCTAACAGTAGCTGCCATTACACACTAAAAACTACTCACATTACTACCTACAAAACTTACATAGTGTCACCATTTAAAAAGAAATCATTTTTAAGTGCAAAATATTCACTAGATAAACTAAAGACTAAAACATTAATATGTATAAATGTGTACAAATGCACAGATTAACCGATAGGAACTTCAGTAAAACTAAAAGTAAAAGTAAACTTTTCTAACTATTTACTCTAAAAATAAAATAAATGCATATTTGGTGTTCAGTAGGCTTTGCTAAATGCATATTGTATTATTTGGAATTTACAAGGATTTTTTGGTCCAATATCTGTTCTAAGTAGAAACTAATATAATAAAGCGATATTAAAAGCTTTAAAATTGAAATGAAGTTGTAAACTAACTACATTATTTTCTGTAAATATCTTTACCATATATAATACATCTACCATGGAAAGATAAATTCAATTAAAATCTATTCATTATTTTCAAGTGGAAATATTAATCCAATCCTTAATTTATGTTAAGTGCTTACAGTCTATAGCATCATTTTATTTAACTTTGTTATTTATGCACCTTACGAACCGAACTTGATATTTTAACATGATTATTTAATTCCCGGGAGTTGTTTAGTAGTTTTCTGTAATTTTTCGACAATATAATTGTCTTCTGTAGAAAAGTACTAACAGTACCTTTGTACGTGACTCAAAGCAATAATTGGTAGAAAATCTTCTTTCTTCTCTAGCGTTTTAAAGAGAATTAACAAGTTGAGTGTATCCACCCCTTTTATGATTTTCGATAAGAAAAATGAATCCTTCACAGTCATAAATGCAAGATGAAATCATGGAAAGCCAAATTACAGAATAGAAGTTGGACAAGGAAGCTGCAGACACAATTCTAGTAGAATGCATATCATAAAATCATTTCACTACTGACTGAGAGTTGAGAGTGTGTATATCCACAATATTATTATATCATTCTGGAAATAAACATTGAAAAATGTCTAATAGAGTGGAAGAGACATGCCATTTGTTTCCATCATTGTTTTCCTAGCCGCTAGTTAATCTTTGACTGGTTTCCTTTGGTTTGTCTTAGTGATCTTATCAGATGTTGTCGATAGATAGTCAACAAAATACTTTCTCTGTTCCCTAATGCACACGTTTATGTAATTTCTGATTTATCTTACGACCTATTACTATCTATTGCTACTTGACTTTCTATGTATTATAATATTATAGTTCATAAGTAGATAATTGTGTTAGCCTTATAAAACTTAGTGGTATACATGAACAATCAGTTTAGTATTCATTGGGAAAAGCAACTACTCCCTAAATAAGTAATAGATAGGAGTAGATATGTGTAGACAAACTAATTCATCAATTTTCTTTCATTGTATATTATTTAGAGACGAAGAGGAATGGACAGCCCATTCATTCAAACCGCATCTCTATATACAGGTCATATATATAAAAAGGTTTATTAAATAAACAGTAGCTATTATTAAGACAGGTAAGCTAATGAAGTCCATAGAGTCGTTTTATTTGTTTTACTCGTTTACCTTCGTTTACCTTCATCTGAATTGTTATTATTTTCTTCATCAACATAGATAATTCTATTTGTTCTTGTAGTACAATTCAGATATGAAAGATATATCTAAGTAGGAGACTTTCCTAGTTAGCATGCAAATGAATGTTGCACTACAATTATGTATGATGTATAAGTACTTGGGTATAACGAGGGACGTCTGTGGCTATTGACATGATAACAGGTTATTAAATTATATGATGAAAAAGCAATAAAATGAAAATGAAGTTCTTTTCCAGCCAGAAATGGAGAAGGGGGTTGTTAATAATATTTATTTATACTTAGGATGAATGTTTAGTCTTAACCGGATACATTTACAATGGATTGTCTATTGGCCAGTTGGGCAGGGCACTATTCTTATCCAATCTCTAAGGAACATGCAGGTAAGACTAATATATACTAAAACAGTTCAGAAATATACTACTCGACAGGAATAATAACGAAAACGAACCGACCGGCTGCTCCCATCATTTATTTAGTTAAGTAGCTAGAAAATAAGTCAACTTCTCCTGTTAAAAATTCAATGTAAATTGTAAACAGATGATAAGTGCCCATCTCTTCCAAATGGAATTCTTTACGCGCACAGATCCTTCTTTTCCTGTTGGTGGTATTCTTATCAACACAGAGTGTGTCTACCCAT
The DNA here is from genome assembly GCA_009936455.2 of Tomocerus minor. NCBI lineage: Eukaryota > Metazoa > Arthropoda > Collembola > Entomobryomorpha > Tomoceridae > Tomocerus > Tomocerus minor. The sequence goes on along the minus strand of JAAAYG020009870.1, from coordinate 23,896 downwards.
CTCTGCTTTAGATACATGAACATTAAAAATGATAGAATGGCTACGTCGTCCCGTCATCCTGTCACTCACAAGCCAGAACAGAGTAAAACTGCAGCATGGCATGCCACCATGTCATGTCAGTTACCCCTTAGCCATGTCACTCACTCTTTCAACTCCTGAACTCTCAATTTCATTACTTAGATACATTTCAACAGCCTTTTTTCACTCAATTCTATCTAGCCCCAATAAAAAATACTAGCTTTTCTTTCAAATTTCTACAGGGGTCTTCAGAATCTTTTAATTTCTTTTCTTACGTATGTACAATTGCAATTAATGCTCCGCTGCGCTCAAAAATGATTTTCCTGATTTTCTATTACACTTTTCAGACTTGTTTACACTGAACTATATAAAACTTTCATTTTTTTTCGTCAGCAAACTGAAAGATTATTCGGAGCAAACAACATTTAAGAAGAAACTAGGTACCCGTTGTTTCCATTTTTAACTTCTGACAGTTGTTTTAAATACTCTAGTTTAAAATCTGAGCAATTGGAGTTCATTCTCTTTAAAAAATGCTTATAGACAGCTTTAAGATGTTTGAAAGGAGTATGATTCGTAATAGGTAACATAGAAAAAAGCCAGGATATTGAAAAAAAATGCTGGGCAGGTCAAAGTTGTCAAATCTTTAAGTAGCCAGTCCTACTATTTTAGTATTTCGTAACATCGTGCATTGTTTTCTTCGAGAGTATAATATTGTAATGTGTGTTATCATGATGATTTGAGGAGTATCCATACGAATTATCTTTATTAGAACTCCCTAGGAGATCCAAGGGCATGTTACGTTATGCGAACCGGATTAGATAGATTAATACATCAAGAAAATGTCTGCTAAGATAGTTAGACTGTAGTGAAACGAGGCATACGCTGCACATTCGTCCTTTCTGAACCAATTTTCCAATTAAGGCAATAATAATTTCTCGAGAATTTCCTAACTACACAGTAATGGAACATTGAGTAAGTAATTTCTTGTTATTACATAGTTATCTTTAGTAGTTGCTGTAGAAGTACTTAGAGTTACGTACGTACGAGAGGGGTACTTACAACTATCTCTTTCAAGATTTGATGTTCTGTGATGAGATGACTATCAGGATGAACATATGTTTTTCTAAGCTAACGATAAGCTCATTGGCTATAATTTAGAATATTTGAAAATACTAATCTAAATAGCCGGGATTTGTATTAAGTCAATTTTTGTATTTTCATGGTGGTCTTGTTACGATAATCTCCCTTGGTGGTTTCGTTTGTTAACATTATCCTCCGTTTTTCTCTTAAAGTAAATAGTCAAAAGTGATTCACAGAGAGATAGAGGAGGGATTTATATAATTTCTATATTCATGCTTTAACTCATAGGTCACTGACAATCCTCGTTGTTCAGGAATCTAACTAATAGCTACTTATTGACAGCTAATAAGTATACAATTAGGATATCTGTAGCAATGAATGTCGGATGCTCCTTTTCCCTAAAGAAAATTCCCATAAGCTACATCATTACCTACCTCAGTGCATTTGGACTATGAACAAGAAAAGTATTTGTGTGGGCGTTGCTAAAAATCGACTCGTTGAAAGGTTGCTTAGTACAAAGGCAGGTCAGGGCTTCATCCCTTCACTTTGACGTTCTCAATTTCGAACGAGTTTAAATTGCACTATAATTTTAACGTTAGTTGTTTTCTATAGCCTTTTCTCAATTCTTATTTTGCTTTTCGGGACTAATGCATTATTATTATACTGTCTGCAATTTCACTCGAGAGCTTTACTGGCAACTTCAACGATTTTCCTGGAAATTCAAACACTCTAATAAAGGATGTTGAAATGGAAACAAGACAAGACACGACACGTAATTTATTATTTACAAACCCAAACCACCTGAAAAGACTAGCATTACATATAGCATCCTTGAATTGCGTAATTGAATTTCATTTTCCAACGTCTTCATGTCTGTCTCCGCAACTCAACAGATTGCTAACTGAACGGAAACTTAAATTATCTTACTAACAAGACTGTCAAGTGTAAATAACTTCCTACTTGCTACTTGAATCACTACAAATGTAATTTTACATAGTAAAAGTGTAGATGCGTACAAGTCTCAAGTTTAGAGGTTGAAAGGTTAAGTATGGGTAACAGATATCTACGACAACATGCAGTCTAATTCTGTTCTTGAAATAATAATTTCCTCAATTATCTGTAGACTGGTAAATAGCAATGCTTTGCCAAATGCAACAAAAAGAGAGATATCGTGAAAAGATTGCCGAGATAACTTTATCATGATTTTTTCGTTTTTGCAAAAATGTGTTGTTCTACATGATGACTCCATATCCTACAGCCATTCCCCAAATAAACCGTTTCCATTAATATTACATTAACGAAAATCACAGATTAACTTATTACAATTAATTGTCCATAGTTCTCATGATATTTCTTCAATAATCTACTTAACAATTTAAAAATTGGGAAATTGACTTATTTTTGGAATTGAGGCAAGACAATCAAATAAATTAACAAATTTTAGTTCCTAGGTGGCTTTACTATGTAATAAAATGAATTATAAGCAGCATGTCTCTCCCAGACATATATCTGTCGCTTTATAATTTCACAAATCCTACAAGGCAAAATGGTCATATGTACAAGTTAGTAAAAAATAGACTGAGGTTGGACATGTGGTCGTGGTAAGATTTGAAAGCATGCGGTCATGTATTGCAGATGTCCAAATAATGAATTGAGTCCTTTTGACTGGATTTGATTCGATTAGAATTTCATTAGAATTAAAATTTATATAAAGTGGTAGCTCGAGGGACGTTTTTTATTGGTTGTATTTACATTGGATCAAAAATGTAAGATTACAGATTGCTGGCTATGCAGACAGATTGTAGATAAATCTTCTGTACACACATAATTCAAAAGTACAAAGAATGTTTGCCTAAACGATTTGATCTGGGCATGGATCTGAACAAATAATAATAACCCTTTCCCTTCACATTACATTTTTTACAAATCATTATGATCATTACAATAGTTTCATTATTAAATCACATAAGCACTCGAGCAACATGCAAAGATCTAAGAAAAGGTAAATATTTCATTATCAATTTTAGCTTCTCAATTTGATAATAAAAAAGATTACAATATTAATCTGCAGAGGGTATAGGTATTATAGTAGAGAAGGAGCACCCAGAAGTCTTTTCGACCAGGTAAGATAAATAGATAACATGTGAGATATAACACTAAAGAAAACATGTCAACGCATCACGCAACTTGGCTTCTTGTTTTCTTTCCATTTCCATTCCAAGCCATTAGGTCTGAGTGTAGCCAGAGATAAACGCACTAACAATAGCAGTACAGTAGCAATAAAAAAGGAGCAGGGAATGGAAAAAAGTGAGTAAGTTCCGAGATAATAGACGTCGAATTGAATTAGAGTCCATGCATTGCATGCAATGTGGACCCAGACCTTTGACCACTTTTATCCTAGTAACCCATAGAAGACCTTTTGCTTCACTTTCAGTCCCACTTTGCGTTCTACATCTCATCCTTATCCCACAAAATACCAACATAGTTGTTTTATTTACTTTTCCTGTCACTATGTTTGTGTACACTTAAGCTCTGTTTCATTCATTCATTTCTGACTCGATTTATTTCCTTGTACTCCTATGCCTAACCCTTTTTTTCTCATACGACGAAACGCATGCTCTAACAGAACTCAGATCAGTAGATATTTAGTTAGTATCCAACAATTCTATAAAGAGCAATAATGTATGTTATTCCCATTTCATCGCTTATATCTAGATCTTCGCTGTTTTCTGTTACAAAAAGGATCTCAAAACCAGAAACAAGATTTATATGGAATTTTTTTGGTAGTAATGCTATTGTATCATTGATATGACACATGACATAAGAGTTTAGGAATTCGATAAAGCTGCAGCTAACTTCTCTTTAAATGTAGAGTAGCAATGATCCCATTTAGGCTTTTTTAATTATCTGCAACAGAAAATACTACATGAGTTCAATAGGTTTATTTGGACAATTTTTGAGGATATGCAAACTCAGATATTGTTGAAAACTTCTATAATAATATGCCATTTGTTATATATACCTTCTATCAGTTCAATCTGTTGATTTAAATTTAATATTACTAATAACCGAAAGTGGAATAATAATCATTAGACTCTCAGATACTTTTTATATTTTTATATTCAGATATTTTTTCAATACATTATTTTCTACATATTTGTAATACATGATTTTTCTGTATTGTGGTACACCTGAAAATGTTGATTTCTCATTCAGTGCAGGGACACTTCAATGTTCTAGCCGCGGAGTATGTGAATCATTGTTGTGTTATCTAACACTGAATTAAGTGAATTAGTTCAAGAAACTGTAAATGTGCAGTCAGACTAAACGATATTCATTTACGAAGCACATGTAAATTAATTGTATCTGTATCTACGATCATCTCGTGATACGATATAGATGTATAGATGCGTACATACTTACTGTTCCATTGTTCATTGTAGTTTATATGAAGGGAGGTAAACTAATTAGTATTCCAGAGCTGACTGGCTTAAGCGATGAAGTCAGAAGACGCGAAGCCATCAACGAGCGAGAAAAAAGATTATTTAATTCCACATTTTCAAATGATGATCTCCTCGTTGCCTTTGTTGGTTTAAGGATAATTTGACCTGAGGCGAGACGAGAGCACAGAGCGCTGAACAACTCACCCTCGCTCTTCTCTTCTCCAGTTCACTTCTTCGTGTCCAGTATTTGTATTGTCTGCGTAGATATATTATTACGTTATTACAGCCCGCTCTCCTCCACTCATTACGCTTAAGTTGCAGCGCATACTAAAAGATTTTATTGCCTATAATATTACGAATAACTATCTATATAGTAAACACACAGAGCTAACTTATATACAAAAGTATATTCACCCATGTACAGATTCTCATTTGTATTTTCACTGTAAAATCATAAAACTAACTTCGATATGTAACACTGAAATTATAGATGAAAATAATATTACTACGTTTCTGTTCTTTAGCCTGAGGAATATTTTAACAAAATATCATTTGCTGATGTCTTGATGTAAAATTTAGACATGTCCCTTCCAAATATTGGAATGTACAGGAAAACAATACTTTCTTCTTTGGTAATTAAATGCAATTGTGTCTTGCTTGGAAAGCATTAATTTCTTCTATTACGAGTACCTAGTATATTTTACACAGTTGTACATTATAATTTCAGTTTTTCTAATTAGTTTGTTGCATTGATCATGTAGATAGATGAAAAGTGCCCAATATACTAATACAACTCTTGATTTGAAAATGTAAATACCTATACAATTTACTTTGTGTTGTATACTGCGAAAACATTTATCGGGTTTGCTTGTGAAAAGTATCTATTAAAATTATATGTATTGCAATTTTTCATGCATACATGATAATTGTAGATAAAGATAGATTCAGTAACTTTCAAAAGTTGATTTAATGGAAGGAAGCTTGAAGTGACATAATGCTCCGCCCTGATATAAATTTAGTAGGGCTTGTGTGTCATGTATGCGTGTGACTTATTGAAAATTACCGATTCGTATATGAATGAAAGAGGATTTGCCTATTAGCACTTCCGACTGTTATTGTTTCCTAATAGTGAAATGATAGCTGCACATATGCGTGGGGCTAGAGAGTATTTATTGTAAGGACGACGGGACATTTGCCTTGCACGGACGGAACATCTCTAAGAGATTTCCATTCAATTCCCTGAGGTTTGCCTTTGCTCATGCTAATGTCGGGATGTAACCGTCCGGCAAACTTTTGGGCGCATTATTTATGCACGAATGCCTTAGACTTATTGTGGAAACACGGAAAGTCAAATGTATCTGTCTTTAACACCATTGTGGCCCTGTTAACTTCAATTTGAATCCTTTAGTGTGGTGGTTGCCTTATTAAGAGGATTTATATTTGGGGCTATCCTATTATTACATTCTAAATGCGGTGCCTATATCTGTTTTCTACAATAATATAACTTCACGTTCACACACCGGCTTTATTTTCATCGCTTCATTTCATTTTGAGGATTCTATGGAAAATTCGAATGTTATGCGCTATAGATACAGATATTTGGTCTGGAATTGAAATGGACTTGAGTATTTCCTGACCGCAAAGTCATTGTTCGTGTGGTGGGGGGTGGGGCGGAAGAAATTGTAAGGCTGTCAATGTCAACGTCAAAGCCTTTTCCGATGGACACTCTTATGTCCTGTCTTTACCTTGTGTCCTTTTGTCACATGTGAGGGAATCATCTCAAATATTTCCTGTGTGTGGCTTTTTCACTTTGACTTACCTCCTTTGCTAAACACTTCAAGTTCTTCCGAATTGCTTTTATTCTCCTTTTACCTCATACATTTAACTATTAACGGTAATAATAATAATGCCGTGAGTAAAAGTGAACCAAATGGAAATTGACATAACAGTCTCCGTGTGAATATTTGCTAACATCATTTTCTGACACATACATTAAGGAAAGCTTGGTAAAATCAACTTCTCCATATTTCTACGTGCCACGTTTGAAGATTCCACATGATCTATATATTTCTGCTTAAAAAAGTATTCTGATTGGAAAATTTGGGAACTGGATTTTAATTAAAATGAATGTTTAATATTATACTTTAGTCATTTGTATAAAGGAAAATGAGTTGAAAATGAAAAATATTCAGATTTAGCGATTATTTGCGTCTTTGTTATAAAAGCATTGTGTAATTCAAAATACCAAACTGTTAAAAATGGCAACAAGAGACAAAAGTTTATGATTTTCCTTGTGAGAAGTGTAAAATGGCAATACAGCATTGATATTATTTGTAGGATGGTTTTCTTTAGGTTTATTTTCTGATGGGATTGTGTAATTGTGTATTGCTTGAGTGGAATTGAATTAGGGATTGAAATGCGGGAGAGTATCTGTGTGGTTTGGTTTGGTGTGGCGTCCGTGTGCATTGAGTAGTCAACATGAGAACGTCAATGTCGGCACACAATAAAATTCGATTCTAATCGTTTCCCTGTCAGAATCACATTAAGAGTCTCTTTTGATCGCCACGTCGGTCTTCCATTGTAGTCTTCTTGACTTTTCCATAGTTTTCCTGCCTCCCTACTGTCAACTGAGATAGTGGCTCTTCTTCTTCTTGTTGCTCTGGCTGTACATTGTAAATGTAAGTAGAAGAAGAAGAAGATCTATTGGGCTACCACTGGAGTTGGACTGGTTTAGCTCTGGCTCTGAGAAGAGCAAGTAGGTAGTAGTGGCCTGTCTCAGTCCATTCAGATTCACTTTTGTGCTGTCTTGTAGAATAATAGTTTTACATTAGCCATTATATTAGATTATAATGGGAGAAGATGCTATCTGTTCGTGATACATATACTTAATATATTAGATTACCTAAGAAGATAGCTATAGAAATTGAAATCACAAAGGAAATATCTGGAAAGATTCGTAAGTGCATGCAAAGAGATAGATCAGATGCTAATAGTCAATTTATCGATAGCAATTGTATGGATATCGTGTGTGTGTAGCTAATGCACGTACGAAGCATACGGTAACTATGCTATCTTATTCCCGTAAAAAATCAAAAGTCAAGAGATAGGACGTCAGCCTGCCTTTCAATAATCTTCTCTTCTCTCCTGCCTGCCTGTCTTCCTCTATTCTCCTGCTCAGCTACTCGAACTCATCTTTTTATTCTTTTCGACGGCTAGAGTGGCCATCCTCGCCGCTTGCCTTGCGACTCTCTCAGTTCAACTGGAATCACCTTTAGCCGCTCTCCTGTCATGTCACTTCCCATTTTTTTCTATTCTTTTCCGATGAATTTCCTCATGTTCTCCTCGTAATGCATGTTTGTAGGTTGTAAGGAAGGATGGGTTATTTGTTGCGCTAAGTGAATGTGTTATACCTTGTTTTCTAATGTTGTTTTATATTAGGAGATAACTTTCTGTTTGATTTGATTGGATTCTACACTTTAAAGGCTATCGCCTGTCACTCATTTTCAGTCCTTCTCTTTTCACTCTCCTGCGTTCTCACAGTCAAGTCATCCTGGAAATATTATTACACTCTCCCTCTTCATAAGTAAATAGGAAATTGCTCAAGAATTTTTAGCCTGTCATCTTCAAACTTTCATTACACTAGTGTACATACCATTATCATTACAAAACAATGTCTAATTCAATATATAAAAGATAAAATTACTATCGTAGATATTAATATACACTTTTACACCAATTACAATTACACCTATATCTCGAGATATATGTGTAATATATACAAATATTAAATAGATTCGTTTGTTGGCGAATATAAAACTCAAATACGAATAAGAAGTTCTTAAGTGATATAAAATAAATCAATAACTTTTACAGATTCGAACTCTGCTATTCTATTGATTGAATTAAATTGAAAACGTAAATACGTAGCTGTCCGCTGTATCTTCAACAGAGACTTAGAAAGTAATGAGAAATTCTTTTTGAAAGAGAATTATGTCGACTGGGATATTTGGTAGTATATCCATGCATATAAATATATGTAGAGTGTAGGAAAACAGGAATTCACTGTCTCCAAAGAAAACTTACGGTGACAAAATTGAGAAATACTTGGAATAATAGGAATTGTACATTGTACACTGAATTTTCTTGGATAAAATAAAAATAGCTTGGACATGTAATCATAAAACTTTTAATAATGCATCATAAAAACAAACAAATTAAAATTAGCAACAAGTAAAGTAACAACACGAGAAACTCTTAATGGACATCTCCTATTTGCGTTTCAAAGTAGAAGTTGTCTGACAAAGGACACAGCCAGCTGGTGTATAAACTTCCACACAGATGTAGATTCCCAAATAGGAAATTATAAATGGCTGATAAGACCGTCTTGAGAAGTGCAAGGAATCCAAAGGCTAAAAGAGTTCTTGAAGACGCCTCACTTTTCGTATCACTTTTGGAATTGAACATGGAAACAATGGATGCAGCAGCTGCATCAAAATCCTTTTCATTCTCTTTTAATACAACACTAGCGTCTTGATCTTTTCCCACATTATTGTCAATTCTATCGATTGTGCTGTTTTGTTGACACATTCCACAGGAAATTGCGAGGAAATAGAAAACTGCAATGCAGAGACACACTTTGCTGTTCACAGAAGTCATTTTTATTGTTGCTGAAGGAGAAAAACACTCTTTTCTTATCTGAAATAAAATGCAATTCACAATTATAATTTCAAAGAAAATAACCGAAACACAGAAAATAAAATTATTGTTGATCTTACAAACAAAGGGAGGAAGCAGGTGCTCTTAATGTGTAGCTAGTTCCTAGATTGTTAGAGAACAAATGAATATTTGTTTATGCTATGAACTGGTGTAGTGTCTGGTCATCTCTACAGATGATATATTATTATCAAGAATGCGTAAACTGAATCTCACTTTCGCTCTTTATTCACTTTCACTATTTTATGTAGGTAAATGCTGTTCGAAGGTAATATTTAACGTGCCGGTGGCACTAACTGCATAGTTTCTATCATTCAGCTGTTATTTCTTGCAAAAATGTGTCATAACATTTTCCCATAAAGATGTTACATTGTTACAGTAAAGTAGGACTACATCTATTCGTTATCGTATACACACTGAAAATAATATAGTGTCTATTAATGTTTATTAACTAGAGATACACACAATAAGGACATACATGTGTTCGTATATAAAAGTTTAACTAATGAAGCTGTCTGTCTCTACATCCCATCATCTTGGATATAATTCTTTTCTCTAAGGTGGGAATAGCAGCAGGGCAGGTTGATATGCAGAAAATCCACTTTGCAATGGTCTAATTGATACTTTCAGTAGGAATAGGAATCAAAGTCAAGTCAGAGAGTAGGTGAGTGATGCAAAGGTAAAGGTGAAGGTTAAGCAAGAGTGCGACTAGGAGAAGTCCCTGCCGGCTCATAATCTAAAATGATTTGTTTAGCACAGTGAATTATGCATATCAGGTAAGTACGTACACATGATTCAAGAAACACGTTCGATTGATCATTTCAACCTCCTGCTCTTATCTTCTCTTCTGACTCTTGTACAATTACCATTTAATAATAGAGTGCGTAGGATTTTGCCAGTAGTAGAATTTGCAAAAGTTAACGAAAACCTGCAATTTTCTACGTTTTGAATGGAAATGACAAATGATAATGAGGCTCAATGTTTCAACAAATCATAAATACCCTGTACAATAATACAATAGAAAATATATTGGCTATCTGTTCCACGTTAATTTTTTGTGTAGCAAGTAATTCTAAAACGTTCATTCGTTTACTATCAGTATATTGGCACAGGTAGAAAATTAGTAATTTCTCAATTAAAATAGTTGGGGCGCCAGGTGTGGCCCATAGGAATAATCACAGATCATTTTGGCAGTTTTCGCATGAAAAGAGATGCAAACAGGCAGACACGTAAAACTGTGGTGTTGCTCATTATCTCAGTTTTTAACTGTACATGTGCTGGTACAAGTTATCAGTTTGCACGATAATGTCACTGAATTCACAGGTGTCATAATGCGAAAGGCACTGGCTAGTTGACACCATTGCCGCAAATGGAAAACCAAACATGAAAAGAACAACATTTTCAAAATTTTCCAGAAAGTTCTCCCTCGCCCATAAATACGTACTTCCTGGAAATCGAAAGAATCTCATCATCGTTGCAATAATTGGAGATGCTTCCAGTGCGTTCATCACTAACGTCGGCGTCAGTCGTTCTTCCGCTTGGATTTCTTGACAGTTTGTTCCAGACACGATAAAACTAACAAAAATACACAAGGCGCACAGAGAAAACCATTTTGAATTGTGGGATTTTCTAATTATTTGTTCGTTAATGTGATTTTCTCTTTGGCTAGAAACTTTATTGCTAGACGATTTCATGTTGATTGAATTTTTTCTCTCAAGATATTTCGCTTTGAATAGAAGCTAATGTGATTCTATGATTCTAAAGATTTCTATGATAGCCAAACCTAGCCTCTCACGGACGATCAATGAACAAGGCTTATTAATTACAGACTAGAACTGTTTAAGAACCATTAGGAGATAACTTCACGGCACTACAAACCAGAAACCTCGAAAACTAATCAACAAAATAGAGAACCAGCATAACCAGACAGATAGCACATAAGAATAAAAGTTGAGAGTTGCAGTTTTTTGTTATGTAGTCAAAGAACAACTGATTGTCGAGTAACAGAGCTCATAAAATCAACTTGCTGCTCCTCCTGCTCCTTTTTCAATAATAAAACTGAAATCTTGCTGTAGTATTCATATCAGCTCTTTATTACTACATTCAATTATTAGATATTATGCGAACAATTTATTGATTCAACCACTTTCACTCATTTTTTCGCTTTCATATTCCATCCTGTCAGTCAAAGGACGATAAGACATGTTTCTGTCAACTCTATACAACATAAATTGTCACACTCGCACTCTCCATTATAATATTTGCGAAAAGATTCTACACTACCAAGCATCTTTCATAACATTAATAAACATCATTTTGCAAAAAGAAAAGCAAACCAACTCCTTAAAAAAATCTTCATATCTCTTTTGCGACAAAAAAGGACAGACTACTTGTTGAAAAACTAGTAATTTAGGGATTCGCGTATTATTATTGCCTTTCAGCTCATTACATTACAAGTTACAAGCGTTACGACTCAGAGATTATATGCACGAAATGAAGTACCTGATCCTTGTTTTCCATATAAGTGTGTACGATAAAAAATATCTGGTCATCAGAGACATGCAGTTTCAGGTTGTGAAGTGGACAAACCACAATGCAATTCAATAATAAATGACTACATACACGGATACAATACAGAAAATATTGATGCAATACTACGTGGATACTATTGCTCTTGTTCTTGGCATTTTGCACTTTGTTGTATACTTCATGGTCAGATACATTGCAAAGGTTAGTATCGTAAATCGTACATCACCAAATCCTTGTCAGTCGGGCAATAACACTTTCAAATGAATTTCACTGAATAAACTTGATTTTCCTATTACGTTTGCTACATGATATGCAAATCAATGATTTGTCACCATTCCCTTGCACATTATGTAAACAATGCATCAATTAGTAGAAAATGCAGTTTTTTCAAAGCAACATTAGTAGAAAAAATAGAAATAACGTGAATTTAATTAATTTTTAATGTTATTCAACACTCACCATCTCTAGCCAAAGTTTTTATTGTCTTACCTTCACTCATTTACATTTAATTGCCTTATACAGCTTATACGACCAAATTCTATACTAGAACTATAATTTGTACACTTGGTACTTCGATACAATATTTTTAAAATATAAATTGAAAAAATTATCCTGAACGCTTATCGTTGGTTAAAAATTGCAGTTTTTGTTATACAGCTTAAAGATCGTAATATGAAGATTGAAAGAAAGTTCTCCAGAAAATAATCAAGTCTTTCCACCAACTGTATGAAAATAAAGCACTTTAATAATTATATTGTATGGTCCACAAAATTACAAAAGTGTTTGTGTGTGGTGAAAATGAAGAATATCAAGAAAATGATTGACGTGACATGAATAGTGAATTGACACGTTAGTTAACAAAGTCAAAGCGGATCCGCTCTTTTTATTTGTATTGTACATGTGCTATGAAACGGAAGGGTGAGCTTTACACACATATCAGGCGAAAGTCTTTCTAACCGACCCCGAAATGCGTATTAGCGTTTAAACGAGTATGAATGATTCTGATCACCCAAACTGCATTTCCTCTAACAATATATTATTGGTTTCCGACGGGAATTATCACAATGAAAATGCGTAGAAATGCATATTATAGGAATATTAATGCCATAATGTGTGTTTGTACAGAATATTATGCATAGAAGTATAAGAGCTCCCCTTTGTCCATACATACTTATCACAATGAGTTGACAAAAGTCATGCAGAGCTTACTTCTCCTTGGCAGACTTGCCTTATTATTAGAAAGGGTAGAGTTCACATGTTTAGAATGTTGTTGGTGACATGTTCGTCGCTCACAAACCCGTCATTTGCTCTCTAACTGTTTCTGATTTGACTCATTCGCATTTCCAAAGCCTTTTCTGAATTCTGTTAGCATATGGCCAGCTAGTTATGAATGAATGATCAAGAGAGTAAAGTGCTATTGCGATCATTACAGTATATTGCCTTTTATAAGAGTAGGCTAAGAGGGGGAGAAATATTAATACTCGATACAGCCAACCCTGTAAGATCCCCAGAGCAGATCAGAGAAATATTTTAATTTTTCTGTCAACTTGCTCAAGGGAAGTCAAGTCAAGACACATACACACACACTGCATATATGTATACGCTCTCAATAACACAATGCCTTTGTCATTTCAACCAACTTGGCTTGCATCCATGGAAAAACTCAAATGCATTTAATTTATTCCAGAGAGTCTATGGCCATACATACTAGCATAGTCTATAATACTAGTAAAAGTAAGCATTTGCATGTAGGTATCACACATATAATACAAAATAAAAATATAATATACACGTATAATATATACATATTATACCGACAATAGAAAAGAAAACTTAGAAAACATGCTTTACACACACTTTTTGTACGAAATGTCAACTCCTAAATGGACAAAGAAGCAAAAATTCTCATTTTTCTACTGATAGAGAAAATAGGAAACTCGTGTAGGTACTTTCTTTATTGACAAGCTCGTGCACAACAAAAATATACTAGTACATTTATGTGATAAAGAGGTGTGGCATTTGTAATACATTTATTTTTTAGAAAAAGTTACTTTACTACTTTATATACATGTATCTTCAGTATTTGACTATTCGAAGATTATGAGAAGTGTAGTCACAGTCACAGAAACAAGACATCATCCGTAGAAATCAAATCTACGCTCATGTTTGATGTTTCTCAGTGTGGACTGATTTTCATGCCAAATGCTTTGAGACATCTTAAAATCTTTTGATACAAGTGCATTTTTGTTTCTGTGAGACATGCCATCCAAACTTATTATTCTCACTGTTCTGCTAGAATTTTGCCACATTTTTTGGACATGGGATAAATCCGTAAACAGGAGAATACCGAATATTGGAAAGATGGAATGTGTGTATAATTAATTGCAGATATTCAAACCTCAGGATGGGGCACTTGCAGAACTGCACAAACCCATTGGAAACAGGTAGCTCTACAAGTACTTTCATGTGCTTGCCCTATGCCAGAGAACATCAATGTCTTCAAATCATTCGTACACTACATTATTTGTGACGTAAATAAAATGGAAAATCGACAGAAAAGCAAGTTATTTATGTGTAAGTGACAATTTCGTAAAAAATTAGGTGAAAATCATTATAGCTGGGTTTTATTGAAGTACTCTATCTTTAGAATAGCTAAAGACACTAAAATGTGGATATTCAATATATGTTCAACGCGTGAAATGGTCTTTAGTTCGTAACAGCCATAAAGAAAAGAATATGCATTGCCTTATATCTGAAAATGAGTCATACAGCCTCAGATGAGTGAGTGAGGTTTAAGTTAATAGTTGGATAGATGTATATCGTATTCATTCTGCCAAAAGGGATGTCTGTTATTAGATAGGAAGATGTTGGCTAGGCTGAAAAAAGTCAAATCAAGTCAGTCAAGACAGTTGAGTGTGGGACAGGTAAATTAAGTGTGCAAGCATTATGCAGGATAACAAAGGAGGATGAGTGATGAGTGTTCTTTCTGAGCATGAACTTGTCGGGTGTAGCATTGTGTAGTAAGATGTATTAGTAGAGTCGCAAGTCAAGTCTGTTGCGAGGAATCAGATCCCCCAACTGCTCCATATAATAATAATCATCATCATAATTCAAGAGCTAACCTTATGCGTTTCTCCATACTTCCCTTCTTTTCTTCTCGTAACACTTTCGAGTTTTTGAATTTAAGCTAGTGGTACACTTTCCATAACAAAACATCCGAGCATAGAACACCTCAGCTCACTTTTTCAAAGAAAGGAATAAAAAGGAAAGATATGTTAGGTAATTGAGCGGGATGTATTGTTGCTCCTAAAAGGAAGCAATTGCCTGATTATTCCACTCCGACCCGAAACTTCTCATCTTGCCGCAAATCCAATTTGTCTCTATTATGTATATTCGAAACTGATAAATGTCTTCTGCTTCTAACCCTGAATTTAAATCCCTACTTCTTACACCATACAATTTATACTCCCTTACAAACTACTTTACTACTGTATATACATACATAATAATAACTGCTACTGCATCTTCCTTTGCATCAATTTTCAATGAATGAACTTTGTACCTTACCTTTCCTAACAGACAATATTAATTATAAAAATGGAACAATAAGTGTTATGAATAAGTATAGAAGCATCATTGTACCTTACCAAATAACATCTTTTGTTTTTTGATCATGTAATTTATTTACCTGTTACTTTTTCTCATACATATAGCTACTTAGCTACTAGTGTTAAATATTAAGCGTAGTTTAGTTTTACAGTAAGGTACAAGGGATTTATACTATTTCTTAACGACTATACATAGAAAATACCTTTAATATAGATGAGCTATAGAATAACCAAAGCTAAAAGCGATAACTACAGTAGTTAGTATTAGTCAGCAAGGTTCTATGTTAAATAATAAATGAGCATCAATAAGAACTCTGTGAAGTAACTTCGGTTTTAGTCCTTCTCACAACTAAAATAATGGATATGGAGGCAAGAGCCTTTTAATACACAAAACCATGACTAACTTGCTCTACTTTTCACTAGCGGGGGGTTTCACACACCCAATTACATTATATCCCTTCCTTTCGTTACTTTATTGATGTCTACAAGAATTTTACACCTGTGTGTGCAACGTGCAACTCCTGATGACTTCGTACGAAACGAAATGACGACTGCTACATACTATTGTATAATTTCTACAGGTTCTTTTACTTCTGTTTCGGTAAAATATATTTCAAATTCTTCCAATGAGAAATTTTCGTTGAATTCTTGGAATCTATAGGAAAATATTTTTTGTTTTTTCAGGATTCATTTTAGCATGCCAGCCGCCAGCCTTTGTGAATATTAGAGCGACAAAGAAATGTTGTAGGGACTCTTTAATTTTATGGAATGTGAATGTCTGTTTATTTCATGAGAAAGCGAAGCTACTTTTTGACAATAATCGTTTTTAACGAATACAGAATTAACTAGAATGACAATTATTAACAGCTAAGTATCTACTTATGGATTTGTATAGAAGGCTCTGAGTTATCTTAATGATTATTTTATGAGTCTCATTATTAGTGCGGCTTAATAACCAGATAGTGTTAACTAGCTGGTGATTGTCGTGCGTGGCAGTTCTGCTAACAATGCCACAGCACAGTTAGAGTATTTGAGTTGTGGTTATACACAGTGAGTTAGTTGAATTCACTTAAATGTGGCTTTGTAGTGTGGGGATGATGGCCAGCAGGGCTGCTGGAGACAAGGGCGGAATTAAAGGAGACCGCTTTGTGACACACGCAGCTTTGCAGTCCCCTCAATAAGACTCCTCGGTGGGATCGAATTTCAGTGATTGACAGACATGAAAATGAGAATCCGAGTCACTGCATCGACAAAAGGGAGATATTACACTCGAGTTCAAAGATAGTCAATCAACTAAAGACGAAGAACCGATTCTTAGCTTCAGTTGACCTCCCTGCACACACAGATACAGTCGATAACCATCTTCAAACAGGCACAAGCAACTCTGGAACAAAAATGTCTACCACACCTCACGCAAAGCCATATCAACCGAAGTCACTAAGCCAAGATTAAACTTCCCAGCACATTGCACTCGTCATACCATACATAATAATAATATCAATAGGCAAAGGCGATGCGAGAGGAATCTACATTTATTTCTTTAGGAAGGAAAAAAGTAGGACAAAATTAAATGAACCAATGGCTTCTGCTAGTCACAACTCATATTGTCATAAAAAAATTCAATAGGTAATCTAGTAATGAGTTCTGATTGTAGCTATTTATAATTAAATTATAATTATGTCAAACACTAAATAGCATATCGAAAATGCCCTATTTTTTACTGTGGTAAATTATAATGAAATTATTAAGTTAATGAGTAAAATTACACATAATAATACTAAAGGTCATTCATCCATCTGTACAAAACTACTATTTTTATCTGTATATTTGATTACAATATTTTAAATGGGCCGAATGGAAAGCTCCTCTAAAGAAATTATTTCCATTTTCAGTAAAAATCATAAGTAATAAGTGTAGATAAATGCAACTGTCAATTTTGTGGGTGGTTAGTATACTATATTGGATTTAGTCATTATTATGTACTTTAGTCATGATGCTTACCTGGTTTGGTATTTAGACCCTAAATCCTGTAGCTGTAGCTATCGAAAATATTATTATAACATATATTATTTGGCTAAGGTGATTATTTGGGAATTAAAGTCAAATGTGATGGTAAGTAGGAAGAATCTCACCTAAAATATTCGGGAAAGGGTAACGAAGCTGACAATAATTGACTTTTGGTCTTCTGACCAAGTCAAGATGGACAAGAGGACGGCCTCATCTGCCTTAAAGTGATGTGCATGACATGACATGACATTTCGCACCCTCCTACTACTTACCTCTCATTGTCACAAAACACACCTATTTATCCCATACATATGAAGGTTTTAGTCAACTGAGAATTCAGAGTCAAGTCAGCTGCCCTTTTCTCATCCACTCGCCCCACTATCTCTTCTAATTCCAGTAAACACACAAGAAGAGGTTAACTTGTGAACATGCTCTCATTATTATTATAAATCCGTGGATTACTTCTCCGGACACTTTTGCTTTGCCGTTCCTTATTTACATTTGACTTAAGAACTAAGGCCAGCATTTGTGTTTCTATGAAATGCGTGAAAGTTTCTGACTTATTGTCTTTTTCGATGGTTAACAACTGTAACTCCACCGGCGAACATGCTTTTCAGCTTTCAACATGCTCATCCCGTGATAATAGATATTATAGTGGAAATATGTCCATTACCCACAGTTATTTTAAGACATTGTGGTTGGGCTAAAGACAGATAACGTTTCTTTAGCGTGTGAAAATTCTTAGACCACTCAAGAAGTCATTTTCTGAAAAATTTCATCAAATTAATTTCTTTAGCACAATAAACGAAACGGAGATTAAAATCTTGGTATTTTGAACACATTTTGTTACTTTTTAACAGAGATAGAGGCTATTACTACTTAATAATATTCATTTTTTATGTATTAACATTTGGAAAAGTGTAGAAGAGTTTTTTTCCGGAAATGCAACTCCAAAATGATAAAAATAGTTTTATAATCATACGTTATTTTTTTACAAGTGTGATGGATCCACATGCATGAAAAACAAGAGCCTCTCAATTTTAGTCACGAAAAATGATATAAGATTAAAATTGAGGTGGAGAGTATACGCAGGAGGTTACATATGAACTTCAAAGAATTTATGACACTCAATTAGTTATTTTCTCTCATTAGCTCAACCCCATAATTATCTCGACAGTAAAACAAAAAGGGTTCCTTCTTCGAATGTGCTCTGTTGTTCTTGCCTATTATTACACTGGCGTTACTTTTCCTTGTTTTCCATGTCAAGGTAAGGTCTCCACACATGATACGCGCTCTGGTAACCTATTTTTAGTATCTTAGCCACCATAAATGTAATCCACGGAGAGGAAGGATGACCATGTCCATTGAAAGTGAGGTGTAAACATAGAATTCCCTTGGGTACCTACTACAAACCGAACAACTGGATCATTTAGAGTCTTGAACTTATTTTCTACGACCTTATCTTATCTTCTGGTGTCTCTTCCAACTTTCCTTAACAGGAATAAAGTAATGCATTTAAAAATATAGGGCACAATAACCTCCCTATAACCTAACTGCCTAAAAATCCATACAAAATGAATAAATAACCAATAAAAGCATTAGTATGCTCACCCAATTCATTAATTATAATAATACATTGTGAAGCTACAAATATATTTTCTTATAGCATGACAATAATTAAAGCCTTTGGTTCAAGATTACATCATTAGCACGACTACTGTGTATATAAGTACATATATATATATATATAGGGTATATGATAAAGTGATAGTGGATGTATGTAGTTGAACCTGAAGGTGAAGCAAACCGCAGACATGTCATGTCAGGTCTAAACCAACAACGAAAGTATATCTCTTTTCAACCTCACATTATCAATGTCTCTGTGTATCGTAATGAAAGAAAACGAAAAGGGGAAACCACAAGAAAAGTCTCAATCCAAACTATTCCGAAGGAAATAAAGATTTCTATATAGTTGTATGTACGTGTAGAAGAGTAAAAGATCGAGAGCAGCTGATAATCTTCGGAGGAAGATCATCGGACATAATGTATAGTGTTATATATCTGTCACTTGTGACTCTTGCATCGCCAATCCCTGTCAAGTGATGCCTCAAGGTTTTCTCGCCTCTTCTTCAGCATCGCAGCTGGTTGGTGTTAGATTTAGGTTAGTTTGTTGGAAATGATGTCTCGATGATAACACACGACAGAAAATACCTTTGTGGTCTCCTCGGGTTTCCTAACCGAAGGACTACTGTGGCTAGGTAAATAAAGCACAGGCCACTCAAAGGGTAAGGAATAAGGGAAATTGTCGACGAAAAAAACTACAAGGCATAACAGAAAGCTCGTCAGAGAATTCAATACACACTTTTTGGTACGAAAACACTTCACAATAAAAACGACATCATACAATTTAAATTACAAGTGTATCATAATAATGAAGTGTAGTAGAAGGAGAAACTAGGAAGATTGTCCGATAGCATGCAACGAACCGAAAAAAAAATTTTCTTCAGAAAACACGGTTTTAGAGTAATAAATGCTTGGTCTAACATTAAATTATTACAAATAAAATTATACGACTAAATACATGTAAAATCACCAAAACAAAATATTTCTATAAAAAGCAATATCAAACACTAATCGTTGCGAAGGACGGACGGACGGACAGACAGGTTAATTTATTCCATAAGGTCTTTTATGAGCTAAAAAATAGGTTTTACCAGGTACGTGCATAGGAGGGACGTGTTTTGTATTGCATTAGGACTCTCTACTATTATGTAATAAGGAGAGTAAATAAATGTGTAAGATAATGGTGTACCAAATTTCCTTGTAATATCCCGTGGACAAGGCTGCACATTGTATTTCATGTATCATGGTATTAGTAGTCTCGGTTGTTTGTAAGGATAATTCTTCTCAATTAAGCAAACAACCCGAGGAAAGAAAGTCTCTTCCTGACAATAATCTATCCATCCATCTCTGAGCTGACGATTATTAGCTCTAGCTCAAGTTATAGTTAGTCTTTTCCCTCTGGCTCATCAAATCCAATAGAAAAACCAGTCGGGTAATTTACGGGCTCTTTATTAAAGGGTAGCCATCAGTCCTTACATAATCAACTCCTGAGACCCTTTCGTTTTCCACCATTTTCTCCTGGCTGCATCTACTAATACTAGACTCTCTTCACTTTGGAACTAGACAAACTGTGTTAGGTTACACTCTATTTATTCCTGCATTAGATACATACCTGCATTTCTACTCTTATTAACCTTTTGATTTTCTATCTATTTTATAACTCTGTTTTATTTGTTGACTCGAGACGAACATAAATTACTCTGCAACTGCACCCGTACATGCGTAGGCACCTTCCGACACCAATATGCTATGCCTTGTTTGTTTTCTCAGTGTAAATTAGACAAATGGGCTCTATATACAATTATACCAGTTATATCCTGGGAATCTGTTTCATGTAGTTTTCGTATTTAACGTAGTGGCAGAGGTTTGCTACGATAATTCCTCCTTTGTGAGTGAGAGTAAAATTTTATAAAGAATAGAATCAGCTTTATTGTTGGCATTTGAATTGCGTTCACCAATTCTTACTACAATTTGATTTTCCTATTTGATATTCCTCATTAGATGTCTAATGTCTGTTTGACTCAGTAGGATATAATAGAATTAATTTCTTAAGTTCCATAATAAATTATTTTTAGCAGGTATTACTCAGTATGCAATTGAAATTGTACATTGTTAAAAAAAATGTAGCACCATGTTTGTGTTTTTTAAGCAAAACATTTCATGATGTAAACAACAAGGTTGACTTGAGTCTGCTTTATGTGGTTAGTTGGCTGTGGTTTGAAGTTAGACGATTTCCTTTAATATTTTCAGGGTGAAGATGGCAGCTTAATTAGGTACGTATATTCTAGCCACTAACTTGTATAAAATTGGGCCGTTTCATCACATATATAGTTTGTGCAATGTATTTATGCACAATTTACCATATATACTACACGATGTCTTGGCTGAAATACATTTTTACGCTACGATACACGAGCATACCAAGAAATAACCAACAGAGTATGTTAAAAACGAGTTTTTAAGTAAATGAATCATTATTGCCCTCTTGCAAAGTTCACTAGCATAACAGTAAAAGAGCGTTAGTGCTAATTCAGTGATTAGTGCTGTGCAATTTCTTAAACGGTACAGTACACTACCTACGCAGAAAGAAGTGATCTTATTTTTAGATGGTCTACATTTCTTCACTGCCAGCAGTCCTTAGAGAATTGTTTTTTATTTTGTCAATCATTTTTTTTACTTTAAAGTGGTTTACGTGACATATAGTTACAAAAAGCTGGGACTTGGGTTCACAGTAGTGCAGGAGATTCAGTTCATTTAATTACAAATGAAACGTGTCTGAAAATCTTCAAAATAATAAGTGTTTTACCAAAATGTTAGGAATTCAGTGCTATATTTTGGTCTTCGGTAGTTTCTTCCCATTTCTTGCAACATCAAAAGAAATTCCTACAGTGGCCATTGCGGAAGAAGTCGGAAAAGGCATAGGTAAAATTGCATTTAATCTCGAAAGTCTTATCAACGAGTGCGAACCTCCAAGCCTTCCGGAATGGTATGAATTCATGGAGGTAAATCATGACTTACTTTTGTAGGTATAGATAAACTGAAGAAGCATTAAAAAATTAATAATAATATATCCAAGTTGAAAATTTAAAAAGAGTTGTAGAAATTCTGGGATTAATTTGGCAACATTATGGTGTTCCGATAAATGGGTCGTGGGATTACCAAAAATATGTGACAACAAAAATATCATTTGGTGTATATCTTGTTTTCTTACTACACAGGAATATCTGGAATGTAAAGAGTCGGCAAGGAATAAAGAAACGTATGAGGAATATTTGGAAATGCCTCAATTATCACAGGTGGAAAAACATTGCACAGCCTGGCCAAAGCTTCATAAATGCTACGTGGATCTGGCAAACACACTGAACGTGTGCTATGAGAAAATGAACGGAATGAAAAAGAAAGGCACAGATGCCTTGAGATTCTCTGATACTTTCTCTCGCTTTGTTTGTCATCACAAACATCAATACTTGGGTAACTATTCTATGAATTCTACTGAAAATCAAATATTCAACACTAGAGTTTCTTAAAGAATTTTCTCAAAATCTAGCAAATGCAGTCAGCAACTCAGCAACGATTCTTCCAGCGGACAGAAGGCCGATGAAATGCTACATGGACAAGAAACACATGATTTCGGAATGTACAGCAAAGAAGTTCAAACAAGAGCATTCCCCAAATCTTTGCAGGTAACTGTTTTGTCCTGTATTTCTTTTACTTCAAATGTAATTTTCCAAATTATGCTGAAATCTTTGACATTTTTCTGTAACAGGAATGTCGCTATTGTCCGAGAATGCTTTGAGATCAGTTACGAAAACTGTGAACATGAGGGAACCAAGGAATTCATTACGACAATGTTGAAACAGATTTCATTGGATTTGCACTGTACTTAAAAAGTATTTAGTTAAACATTTCATTACAGAAATAGATTTTGTACCTTATGTGTATCACCACCATTGGAATTATCATCCCAACTGACCATAAAAGGAGATGTTCTTTTGAGCCACAAAGGCAATTTTCCTGTTAAGTAGCGAAAGTAATAAAATGTATTCACAGATTTCAATTTTACATTCTTCATAGATGAGTGTGTGAAGTCTGAATAAACGTGTGGAGAGTAGATGCATTGAATATTCACTGTAAATTCACGCCCGATCCGAATCAATCAAAATCCTGCACTAGAGAAGAGTAAAAAGAGAGGAAACCGCCAAAGAGACAATAATCAAGTTAGATAGTAAGCGGATTAAACTTCCCTTTCATTCCATCAAGAGTCGAATTGAAGAGAAAAATTCCACTTAATAGGATTACTAGTGCTTAGTCGACCATGATAGCCCATCGCATCACACATTGCTTTGCTTGCCCTAACAGACAACTTTAAAATAACAAGAATAAACCTCTCTGCCTTTAACACCCCTCCAGACTGACATATCTGTATCTGCGTATCTACCTTGGTTGGGCATCTATAACAATTATATGCAAACTAGGAAGAATCTCTTCGTTATACTATCCCGCTATTTCCAATTCAATAGATTGTTTAGTAATGCGGTAGAATCTGTGCATTCATTCAGAAATTCGACATGTCATCCATTTTAAAAATTACTTCACTTATTGCTTTCCATTTTTACATATCAAGCAAACGAAACATCATGCAGCATATTTTCTAACTACGTACCTAATCGTTCATAACAAGAATTATTAATTTTTAGGTACTATCATAGTCATATAATACTAATAGTCTGTGCACTCTCTGAAAAGGTGTAAGACAAAATTTGTCTAGTTCACGCGAGATCCGTCTGGAACCGCGTCGTACTAAGTACCTACCAAATACAACGAAGCTATGGAGATGTGTGGCATCTGGGCAATGAGATTTTGGAAACGTGCTTA
>JAAAYG020009859.1:0-11195 GCA_009936455.2 Tomocerus minor | reverse complement strand
AATGCAATTCTACAGTAGTAATGCAATAAGGCAAATGAATATTCGTTGACAATGTCAAGTCACGTTCTTATATATCTCATCCCTTATCTTTATGGTGGTTTTCCCCAACTATGTACATTCTATTAGTATGTATCTGATGTAAGTAAGTGGTAGTGGGGTGCATTTGGATATTCCATAAAGAGCAGAAATCACTATAAACATGTTTGAGGAGAGAGAAGACAGGTTGCATTGTTTTCTACATGCATAACTAAACTGTCTCTTATAGCTCTTGATACAGAAATGCACAAAGTAATGGCGCTCTGAACAAAAGGAAAAATATTTACACAACCTGACTCTGACTCGACTTGATTGACCCCAGATTTTCTGCTAAGGTGAAGAAGTGAACTATACTTGCCATTACTGCCATAACACACCTAACAGTATGCTAAGTGCTTAACACTGTAGTGGCAGTTATTTATTATTCCTTATCCATAGAAAAGAAAGGATAAGTGAACCTGGTAAGGTGAGGTCAGGGCAGATCAAATCAGTTTTGCTCTTTTGCCATGGAATTTTAACCCACGATACACTTCCCGTTTAATTTTCAATTCAAATGTCAAATGGTGAAATAGAATGACCATAGAACCCAGATGAGAATAATGGGCTCTACAAACAGTAACGTTTGTAAACGCAATCACTTGGAACATTAATAGTGGGGACACGACATTATTATATTTCATCTGCTTATTTTCACCAGAAAAATTTCTTTAAAGTGCAGAATTTCTTAAAATTTCTTCTGTTTCTTATCATAAAAAGAGTATCAGTTTCCCTCTATTGTTCTTAGCGGCTCTCTTCAAAAGGGAATCTTTACTATTAGTCTTACAAAGGAAATAAATGTAAAATCTTGAGGAAAAAGCTTTGATTGAATATCATGTGACGACCTATCCACATAATAAGTTGTACAAAAATAATATCATCGGTAAGAATAAAGCTTTAGAAGTTATTGTTGATAATTCAAATGCAAGAAAGACCCGAAGGTATCAATATATAACATTACGTCCTATGGCTGGGAAAACGAAAATTGCATTAAAGAATCTCTCATGTAAAGTTTAGAATGAGTTAATGGTTTACTTTGTGCTCTACCCATCCATATATGTAATAAATAAAGTATGCGTAAATCGAATTCCCAGTTCCCATCGAATAGTCTTGTTCGTTCTTTAATTATTTGACACGGTTGACGACTGTAAATTAGATTGTGTACTTAAAAAAATGTTTGAAAACGAAGCAATTACCGAATAAGAGTCTGTGCAGTGCTGCTGTTCTGCACTATTACACATTAGATTAACTCACAACTTAATTACTGTGCATGTTCGTAAAAAGTTCCAAGTAGAGACATGCCATATGACGATGCTAATAAAACATTCCGAAAGTAGCAACAGAGAGATTATTAAAAGTTGTAGATTTTGTCCTCTTTCCAAGCTCCATGACCCTTCTTCTTCTATTACTTTAGCCATTCGTGCCCCATAAGTTAATAAAGGCAAAGAACGTTCGCGTATTCTCACGTACTTGTGTGTCTAATTTATCTTTGTGAAAAAAGATAAAACTGGTGAACAATCTCTTCCCACGATCAAGATCAAATCAACTGTACTTGTACTTGAGGTAGTTAAACTATCATATTATGGCAATATTATTACATGGATGTGGATTACAAACTTTACTGTATACTGATATGCGGCTCTATTGGAGCTACTACATAAGAATCTTTACATAGATAGGTATAAGCAACGAAATAATCTGAATTGCCAGAAAATATTAGCGCTTGTGTGCAGTGTGTGCATCTCCTTGCTTGCGCATGTAATAACATAATAACGCCAGTAAACATCACTTAAAAGTTAAAATACCGAAAAATACTGCCATGCAATAAATACTCGTTAAATTACTCACAACATAAAAGGAATAGTAAAATAAGACCGACAATATTAGAATACTTTGTACTTTTACAATACCTACTATAAGAGATCTTATGCGCTTTGGTTTTTGGTGTATAGGTAGAGAAGAGAGTTCTCTAGCAGCTAGTAAAAGAAGGAAATGGATATTGCCATAAAACTGCCAAAGTAGGTAGGATAAAATAAAACATCAAACAAATGACATAAAGAAAATACGGTACATACCTCCAAGTCGTTACACATTGCCATTGTACTTAGTTCATAAACCAAGGAACTATTCTATGAATGTGGATTGAGTTGAGCTCACTAATGTAATCTACTAACTTGGAGTACCTTAAATGTAATTTATCTTTATAGTTTATCATCTACTAGCCAATGCAATCTAAAGCTAGAAGAGCTCAGTCGTTTTTTCGTTTTCGCTTCTTGTCCTTTGTTTCTTTAGCGTTGGCTTTAAACTTTTCCGTGTTATTACTTTGAAAATACAGATGAGTGCAACCTAATCTTCTGCTACTGTATAAAAGATATGCATAGAGCATCGTTTTCTACGAATGGCCATTGTATTTTCTTTTACCTTAGACTGTCTATACTATACACTTTAGGTTTTCTTGGTTTGAGATAAGATATTTTTGGCAATTTCTGTATCGATATATACGAAATATTAGTAGGGAAATAGTAGTGCGAAGCTTAGTATAATAAATAACATTTTGTTGATAACAGAATTTCTTAACAGTTTTAACTTTAAGCCGGTAGAAAGACTGAGAGCACGTTTTTCCCATACATTCATGAGCGTACTAGTTTATTTTTAACATTGGCTCTACCAAGTTTAGTTCTAATGATTCCCTTATAAGAAACTTTCAGTCTATACCAAAAAATCTCTTTTATTTTTAGTCTTAATATTGCTGTAACAGAAAGGATAACTAAAGGAAGCTCGTTATTCTATTCTACTTTGTGTTAAATACTTTGCAGATGTTTGCCACATTTATTTTGCTGTTCATGCGTAAGCCTCAACCTTTCTTATAATATATAGGAACTTACATGTCTTGTCATTATAATATTTTACTATTTATCTTTTTTACTAAGAAACTATATCCAAAGCGAGAGAGAGAATAGCGTAGCATAATGAGAAACAAAAGTTATTAAAATGTATATTATCTACAGGACTTAGTATTTAATACAGATAGTTGGAAGAAACGATCGAAAATACAAACAATTTTCTAAACGTGAGGAATAATTGGAGAAAAGAAAATGGTCCGTGCAAAGAGGCTGTACTTGTCCTTCCATTAAGATAGTTAGTGTATAGAGAGCAAAGAGTATTTAGATTTTCTCCTTGTGATTACATTGTCGTAATTGTACATATTTAGACGTTCGAAACGAAAGTGTTTCTTTAGTTTAGCTCAGTTTGAATATTCTAGTCCATAGCATTGGAATACAATGCTGTGAAATGCACACAACTCAGTTGAACTCACTTCCATTCATTCACTCTACTTTATTTATGACCCAAAAATACAACTTGACTAAATACCTCAGTACAGTTTAATCTTCTTATCCCTCTGGGTGGTCACTTATCCTTTTATATTGCGAAATTTGTCCCAATTCATAACGACTAGCCTTATTTCTCATTTTGACAACTTAGCAATAACATAACATTCTAATCTAACACTAACACAGCAATTTGTATTAAATTGCAGAAATATAATATTCTCCATCAAGTTACGCCTAAAATAGGCCTATTTTCAGTTTTGATCATTGTAAATTGGAATATCTCAAATGCTTACTTATTTTCATTCGTTACATGTCAGAAGTTTTTCTGTAATAGCTTTCTTGAGTTGTTAGCAATGGCATGGGGGAAATATTAAGGTTAAAAATACCTCAATAGAGATTGAGATCAGACCTTCTTGGAAAATTGTACAGATTTAGCTAATGAAGCAATGTCAATGTCTTAAAAAAATAAACAAAACATTTGAAATGTGTCATTCGCCAACATAGGCATTAGCCATTAGTTCCGAAAGTCATAAATCATGTGCACACATCTTATCTATCGTGCATTTTAGTGTGACTCTACTACTTGACCATTCATTATCTCAATTCTCAATGTATGCCATGTATGTATTGCTAACGTCACTAGCTAATCAGTTTCTCCTTAACACAACCATCTCAATAAACAACCCTCAGTGTTGAAAAAGTAATTATTTATTTGCCATTATGATATGCTGTTAGCCTCCCAGCTATCAACTTGGTCCTATTTGAAAAATTAGAGATATAGAGAGACTTTCTGAAGTCTCAAAAGTTAGTTCGTAATCCTCTTTTCATTTAGCTAGCACCTAAAGTTCAATAAAGTGCTTGTCAAGATATTTTATTGCAGGTCTTCCTTGAATTTGACTTGATTTGACAGAGCCGTGTACAATACGAACAGACAAAAGATTCTTTAGGTTAACTTTACGTAGGAGACGGCTCATTATTAGAATGATGTTTAGAGGATACTCTGTGTCACTGGTAATTAATGGAGGATTGGATTTTTAATTGTCTACCCTGTGTAAGAATGTGCTGTATCCTCTTCTATCTGGGTTAGATAACAAAGCAGAAATCCATTGCATGCCACATTCTAGGAATCGTGATAATATTTTCTTGAGAAATGCTGTTTAATTTGCATTTAATTAAATAATTAGCAATATAGTTAGCCATAAAATATAAGGATCATTAATAAAACGAAGAGAATTTGCTAGATTTATTGAAACTATGCAGCATTTAGCCATTTGTCAAGCTTTCCGTATATAAATAATAGAAATCGATCGAATCATGACTGCAATGAACTGATGCTTGTCTCAAGATGATTTATTAGACACAAATACAGAAAACAATAGGAAAAAAGCCTCACCTGTGCACCATAGAGTAGTAAATAGTATATAGTAGTCTCTTGATAGTTGTGAGTACAGCTTAGAGTCAGATGACAATCAAACCTCACGTGAAAAATGCACTCTCATACCCTAAAGGTGTTGCGCTTGTACGCGTAGTAGTTTTAAAAATGTATCCAATCAGTTCCACTATCACACACGGAAAAAGTCTTAGAAATCCAAAGTTTAATAAGCACTTATGTTTTATACACCACAATAGAATTTCAAATAATATGAACTACGACAATATTTAAGGTGCTGTCACTTGTGTCTAAAGTCTACAAGACAGACATGTGTATAGGTACCAAAAATAATTGAATGTTCAATGTTGGTTATGCCGTTATGTGAAAAGAGTAAGCATTAAACTCTCAAATCACTCCATACAAAACAAATGCAACTTGGTTGATTATCATAAGAAAAGAATGATACACTCACATTATTTACGCAACAGGTGAAAAACAATCCCAAATGAAAATTATACATACAGTGTGTTTAGTGTTTAGACATGAGACAGTTAGAGTAATTAAAATGTTAGCTAAATGCTGACACCTTTTCCTTAAGTGTAGGGTTACTTAATAACTGGTCATGTTACCAGATCCATATGCAAGTAACTTTTACTTGAAGTGTTATTAATGTTGCTGACAATGAGATTGAAATTCCAAATCAGTTTCATTTTCGTAACAAAACTCCGCCGGTAGACACACTGTAATGTAATCACCACTGATGTAAATAATAAGTAAGTACCTGTAGTTTGCTGTGAATCTATTGATGATGATAAGATAGCCTACACTTGTGTACAAATATGTTTAATAAGATAACTATGATTCTGTTTAGATTGTTGAAAGACAAAATCTTTGTGTTTACAAAGTGAAGAGCTAGATATTCACGTCAAGCTAACGAGATTAGAAAAGAACGTTCACATTGCCAATGTAGAATGGTGCACCAGAAGAACACAATGCACAAGCTGAAAACAAGAGATGAGGAGACAAGAGAGAATAAGAGGCAGGCAGCAGACAAGACACAGCAAGGAAACGTCTGTATCAGTTGGCAACTATCTAGCAAGTGAAGGTGCTTTTCATGTTCAACTTAATTCACGTTGTTTAGCTAGAGAGAGAGAGAGAGGTGCCGTATTATGTACGTTAGTAAGTATTGAAGATAAGTTTGCTAGTTAGAGATGTATGAAATTGCCTTTGGATAATAAACGAAGGCACTAAAGACAGTTCTCTTATGCAAAAGTCAGATAGAGTCTCCTAATGTTATACTAAGGTAGCAGCATAGTTAGTCCGCCTTACATTTGCATTTCTTAATGTTGGTTTCAATTCCACTGAAATGCAGCTACATACAACAACTCCTCTCCTCAACAAATGCAAGGTGATACCTACAAATGTAATATAGTATCCCTTTTTGATACAATGTAAAGGATGGCAAGTGTTGTCTACAAAACAATAGATGACGATGTCAGTGAAGACAAGCAAACTTTTTGCTCGGATTTATTTTTTTTTGGCATAAAGAAGCGGATAACTACTAGCAGTAGTATTCTTATTGCTAGAAGCAGCATTGTCTTTTGCTAAAGTAAAACTACCAGTTATCAGATTCTTTGATTTTACATTAAGTTAAAGAGGCATAAGGGAACCTGCTTAGATTGGATGTAGTAATATTGCTGCTCCGGGACACAAACTAATATTCTCAACTAATGTTTTATAAGTGACTATAAGTGGAAGATTGAATCTGTTTGAAATGGTTCGTTTGGTTTTTGGTATTAGATTACGTAGACACACAAGTCCCCGCCTATTCCTCAAACTTGATACATAAGATATTCTTTCTAGAGCGTAATTATTATATTGGATTACGTCTATGCAGTGAGTCGAGTGAGTGACTGAGGTAAAATCCTTTGGATGAAGCCAAAACAACTTGTGAGCACGTTTTCTATTGCTAATACTAATATTATTATGAGGAATGACAGCTGTAGTAGTGCAGACAAGTAAGTGCTCCATATTTTAAGGAAATTCGAGCTTACCACATGGATGTGTTACAACTAACGCTATTCCTATAAGTAACACACATAGATAAGCAATAATAATAATAAGTTTTTTATACTATTTCTCTAGTTGTGGTAATTTAGTGAGAACATTGCTATTTAATATATCACACTCGATAATACAACTAAAGAGGTACCATTCTAATCCCTTTTTCAAAGTAGACGAAACAGAACCAAGTAATCATAAGTACCTAAAAAAATCATTTTGATCTGTAACAGCAGAAGTTACAGTTCCTTATTGTAGCCCATTGAGCTTGCTACGATATAAGCAATGCAATTATCCGTTTGGTTACTTCACCAGATAAAAACACACACATAAATATTAGCACATACTAAAGCTAATCTATATCCCATGAAAATAAATGCTTGAAAGTCAAGATTGAGGTAACGATAAAGTTTTGACTGCAATTTCAAAATGGATTTTCATTAGAAATAGCAGCACCTGCTCTCTGTCCTGTCTATCGTGGTGTGTTTGTCCTGCCTGCCTGCCCTAAGTATTTAGCTCTCTGTGTGCCAGTATTTATTATTGAGACCTGATAGTGTACACACCACCTAAATTACACTTGTAATCTTTTTGTTTATAACATTTTCGTGACTTCTTAAAAGCTCCAACATTAGTATTTATTATGTAGTTCTTGAGAAGGTATCTATGTGCATATAATTAAGTGCCATAGTTAAGTACCAGTAGGTACCTCCTACAGGAATGCAGGGGAAAACTTTTTTTCTACAAACATGATTCGATTTTTGGAAATCTCCCAAAATTGTTCCTTTCAATTCATTGCATGTTTATTTTTTATTTCACAATTGCATGCTGCGTTTACTGCCTTTTGCTACGGCTCATATTTTATACTTTTAATTTCATGACTATTTCTAATAAGGTAACGTTTGGAGCTAAACAATGTGATTGCGATGTGTCATTGAGACTGAAAGTTTAAGATACAGCTAAATTAACACTTGTCAATAATATTTCGACCGCAAATTATATTCCTCCTCCACCAGGTCAGAGTCGTAGATGGGCAATACTTACGATTATAACTCCTAGCAGTAGAATTGCTGAAATGAATAGGTAGTTTTGTGTGGAACAATATTAAGTGTTATAGAATTTATGATAGATGCAAATAATGGAAACATGATGTTAACGGCAGATGCAGGACTTACAAGGAGACATTTGTAAGAATTAGAGCAATTTTGCAGTTCTTAATGCTTCCTACAGATGATTTACAAGTAAAACACGCCTAAAAGCTAGTACAAGAATTTTCCTTCATCATTTTACCTAATCAGATCTGTTTAGCATAAAATAGTTGAAGTTGAAGCGTTCTAGGCGTATAGTTGGACATTAAATTAGATGTTGTTATCCTGTAATGGTTAATGGTGGTATATGTGGAGGACTTTATAACTCGCCACAGCAGATGCTACAGTTATATTGCATCGAATGATGATGAATTCAAATCGATTTTAGGTGCGAGCATAATATAAAGTTGGTTAATTGTTATAGACAAGAGAGTGTGTAGTGAAAAGCGATGTTGCCTTGAGTGAGTTGATATCGCATCGTCTTGTTCGTTAACTTTTTCAGCTGTCGCAA
This sequence comes from Tomocerus minor, assembly GCA_009936455.2. NCBI lineage: Eukaryota > Metazoa > Arthropoda > Collembola > Entomobryomorpha > Tomoceridae > Tomocerus > Tomocerus minor. Next base: position 2,762 of record JAAAYG020009859.1, on the reverse strand, counting down.
TTAAACTGCGTATTGACATTTACAAGAAGCAGGCAGAAGTCTCATCTGCGAAAAGCTGCTTAACATATGTAAATCATAGGTTGATGAATTAGTGCAGCATAATAATACGCACATACATAAACACATCAGGAAACTAGGTTATGGTTATTTTCTAAGATACCTACTTGAAGAAGTTAAGAGGATAGAGGTCATAGACTAAACAGAGTTGAAGCTCTGACTGAGGGTGCATGTCCTTATAGTATCCATCGCCTATTCCCTTTTACGGTAATTGATTGTTGTTTTTACATGTGCAATTTGGTTGTTTTCCTTGTTCCTCATAAAAATTCGCTGAAACGACCACGAAAGATATGTTTGTTTGTATTTACATAGCAATCCTTTGTAGAAAGTCATATTGGGCATCCTAATCGTGTGTCATATCTAAAACAAAAGTGACTGACTGACAACTATGATTTAGCCAAATCCTGTTCTTACCTCTGCACTAAATAATATTCCCAATATTTACAGTCCTATAGGTTATAGGGTCGTTAGGTTTGAGTACCTGGCTCTTTGCAAAATAAAATTCGCAACAATCAAACCAGGTCTGTCTGTCTAGAGAGTCTTTAAACACACATTCGTCGGAAGCAGAAGCCCTAAGCTCAAAGCGTGTTCTACCATTGTTTCCCCTCTCGTCGCTGCACAGCAGATAGCGAAAACTGACCATTACAAGCATTAGCTTTATTTCTTGATGTCAAACATACGTCTGTACTTTGATTTTATTGTCTTTGCAAAACTACCAAGTGAGGTATTAAACTTTTACGACTGTTTAGATAAGATACTACAAGATACAGTCTTCTCAACAATACAAGTCTTATAGAGTGCAGTCTAACTGAATTTCAATTTTAAAGCTTTTCCTAATCGCCTTTCTACAGCCTGCTCCTTAAAGATGTCAATAGTAGATAGACTCGTTCGATCACTGAAAATATTCGACAGAATCCATTTGCCCAGCTCATTTTTACTCTCTTATATAGACACTGTTGACTTCCTCTGGCAATTGCTTTTTACTAAAGAGTCATTTCAAGTTCTATGTTTATCATTAGAGCAGTCATTACCAACAAATGTACTGTCGGTTATTGATTGATAAAATCATGATAGACTCAGATAAAATAGATAGCTGCTTAACTAGCAGTACTTATAGGATTATATTACAATCTGCTAACTTCCAAACTGATAGCCCTTATTATAATGCAAATATTTTGCTTTCCTCATGATTCAGATGGGATCAGCTCCCCTCCCATTGTATTTATAATGAGATGAAGAGGAGAATAGAAACATCTTGATTAAATCGAAACTCTTTGCTCTACATTCAACAATTACATTTAAATTGCTCTGATTTAACTTTCAATGTCTCTCTTGATGTGAGTACTTGAGTGCTTAATACATAGAGTCATGTTAGGAGTAAGAGTAACCCTATAGCACTATTAACCCATTGCAATAAGAACTCTAGGATAGAATAAAATTAAATCTGTCCATTACACTACATGTAGAGACTCTCTAAAGTAGATATCAGATAGCCGTCCGTTAATGCATTTCAAATGTGATGATAGCATCAAGAGAGGATTTGGGGATGGCGATAAAAGAGTCAAGTCAGGTCAATGCATCTGGGAACGCAATGTTGATTTCTTGAAATTGTTTTTCATTTATTTTGAAAATTCCCGATAGAATTTGCAATGTCACAGAAGGGAAGCCTAGTAAAGTCAATCCTAAAGCCAATAATAGCAGACTATTGAATAAAATGAAAGAACGACATTGTAAATTCTTTTTAGCTATTCCTTTTGTAGACAATGGATTAGCTTTGTGTCTTTTCTCATTTGTGGCTGGTGTTTTTAAAGGAATTTTTCAAGCTCCAGTTACGGTATTCTCACGCATGTTATTCTCAACTGGCACGGTTGCACGTATTTATGTGCAACTTACGCTAAAGGGTGATGCATTCTACAGTGACAGTTGCTTTGCTGTTGAAAAACCAAACAAATGACACTTTGACTCGCTTTTAAGGTAGAAATATTTCTATTTAATTTTACACACTCTGTGTTTCTTCATCTCATCACCATTTCTGGTAGTTGTTGGGACTCTAGACTGGAAATACTCTGTCGTTGTTTGAGATATAAGGATATCGCCTTGTCTTGTCATCCTGTAGGCGTCACTCATTTTTTGCTTTTGTAATACAGTGACTCGATTCCTCTGTCTGTGTTCTAAGTTCTAAGTAGCAGCAGCTGTATTTACAAATACAGATATAGTGCAGCAGTGTGGCTGGCTGGCTGGCTGTTCCGTTGATGCGATGATGGTGAAGTTGCTAAATAACGCAGAATGTACTTGCAGATAATAAAAACAAATTCTTGAGGCACGTATCTGTCATCTTCTCGAACTCCTCTTAAATATAAAGGAAAATGTTATCAATGGGGTTTTCTAAGTCTTCTTTGTAAGTTTAGCGGACTCTTGGAACTGTCGAGTACATTTAAATTGCTTACTGCTCAAAATGGAATCATGGTATGTGCCATGTAACTAATAGAACCAGTGGCACACACTTAACTATCATGCTGAAGGAAAATACCACGTATCCATTATGCAGTTCACTTCTGTCATTTTTTAAACCAGTCTGACATTAGCCAAACGTTGACTTGAGAATTCCGCAGTGACACTACAATTCTGTCATGTAATAAACTGAAAATCTTTGCTACTTCCTATTATTAGCCTCCAATGAGAAAATTAGCTTCTCAAAATGAAAC
>JAAAYG020009848.1:0-24330 GCA_009936455.2 Tomocerus minor | reverse complement strand
GTAAGGTTAATGGAAACATCTATGGCTATAGTAGAGCATAATGTGAAAAGTGATGACACACGGACGGACGGACGGACGGACGGACAGACAGATCGAACATTTCCATAAAGAGGTCACTATGTTCCCTCTTAATAAATATCTTAAAAATAATAAATATCTTAGAAAATAGTAAATAATAAATAGTTTTCTGTCACAATCATTTCTTCACACTTCTAGTGCATGTAAGAATGGTTAAGAAGTAAAAATATCACGTCTTATTTATTGTCAAAACCAATGACAATAGATTTTCTGGCATTTTGAATGCCAAGGGCGTAGCCAAAAAATTCGTTTGGAGGGGTTTGAGAATTTAAGGAGTTTATTTTCAGCTCTTTGCGCGAAACATTTTAGGCATTTTTAGCTTATTTTCCAAAAATCTTCGACATTGGGAGGACTTCAGCTCCCAACCCATCCCCCCTGCATGGATACGCTCAATATGAATATAATGTTATTTGAAAAATTAAAATAGTTTTGAGAGAAAGGTTATGTTTGCAGGGACGCAATATTTATGCATTGGGGGCCGATTAAATACAATAATGTATAAAACAAGTTGTCAGAGTCATTAACTTATAAATATTTATTTTGCCATTTGTACACTAGAAAGTTATTTGATTTAAGCCATATGCTCCATTGAGAAGCCCGTTCGTTGGACAGCAGTGAGTGTTGACCGGGCAGTTTTTACTCGGCAGTGCAAAATTGTAAAATTGACCTGAAAAATTGATTTGCAATATTATTATATACCATTTTCATTTAGAAAACTATGATTTATATATATCTTGTGTTACAAGCGCTGTAGTAGCAGTAGCCACCAGCAGCCCGACACTCGGAAGATGTTGCTGAAAGTAAAAAAAAATATTACTGCTTTACAAATAGTTATAAAAATTAAGATGAGGAAAAGAAACTTACTAATGCGAGGTTTGAATTGCACTCCATTATTTCCTGGATAGAACTGCGGCTTCATGCTCAGCGTTTTACTGGGGAAAAGAAATGAGAAAATACTACTTTGGGGTACAGGCGTGCAAAAACTTGAAAGAAAAAGTAAAAATAAAAAACTAATGACCGACGAAGAGTTCATTTCTGAGTTGCACGCTCTTTTCCGTTCGGACTCAAACTCACTGCTTTAATTTTTTCTGTAAGAAGTATTGTTCTAGTGACACACTTGCAAAATCCCGTTGTGTTTTAATTGCCTCTTGGGTAATGTATTCATTACTGTGTAGCAAGTAACAACAATTTCAGTAAATGAGATTCAAGCAAACGCTAATACTTCCGTCTTATTTTTTTGCATCTCATTACTATGTTTTAATCTCATATATAATTTTTTTACAGTATGCTGCAAAGGAAAATTTTTAAGACGTACAGTAATTATTTATTTCGCATCTTAGCTTACAATGAAGATTAAAAGGGTTATTCTGCAGATAATCTGTAAATGCACTATATAATTGTATTGGAGCCACATTTGAGAGACGCATCAATTGTTAGCTTTGACTATAACCTTGTAAATGATAATGCCAAGTCAACATTAATAGAATTAATATGGACTTAACCAAATATTAATTTCCTTAAGTAGTATGCAGCAGAAATTCAAAGAATATAAAAAAGTTGTTTTACCCACAAGTGCAACAACATATATTAATTTAATTATTTTACTTACATCTTCTTTTATATAGGTATGTTTAATTTAACTTTGTGATAATGTTATTATGTTGTAGATTAGTTACTTTGTCCTTTTAATAGCCTTCATGTATTTTTAATTATATTTGTTTACTTATATATTTGCGTTGCATCCCTTTGTATATGCTCTTTTCACTGAGCTTCCAACCTCAAACTATACTTTCCTCATAAAATTGTGACCCTCTAAGCAGTAATTGAACTACTAGTTGTAGTGATTAACTAGAATAGTTAATCACATTTGATACAATTAGTAAATTTCGCACAGGAAAGTATGAATTCATCTTACATCTACCTACCTAAAAAACATTATACCTACTATCGAGGTAGTGTACACTCTACAAGAAAGGCTATTATTATTATAAATTATAAAAGATATAAACTTTCCTTGTTTCACAAGGAAGGAACTGTCTGATGCAAAATGGCAATGAAGAAATGTGCTTTCATAATAATACCAATATATCAAAATATTTGGGAATTCAAGCTTTCCTGTTTATTTGACGTAATGATATTTTCAGGAAGCTATTGAGACAATTTATTATTAGTGATTTCCTCAGTATGCATCTTTGCATGCAATTATTGTATTTACAACTGCCTCAGGAACATAGCTTTTAGTGTAGTCCTTATTTTCAAGTTTAGTTGAATTATTCCAAAATGGTTTTTTACGTTAGTTTCTTTTATATTTCAAATTATTTAGTACTCATTGTCAGTATTATTTCTATTTCACTAGTTCACAGTCAAATTAACTCGCCGAAATTACCTCGCGTTGGAATATACTATGCAAAACTCTACGGTGAGCCTCAATTAAACCAGGAGAAAAGTGTTGTTATTGAAGATGAGGACGCCTGGCTTGGATTAAAATGTTCGTACGAGAAAGCTGTTAGATGGGTTTACAAAGACGAAGTAAGTTACCTGAGAATCATTTTTACTCACCTGTATCTTCTATAGAAATCAGATTGATATACCTACAACATTATTTTTATGAGCCGATATTAGTACAAATATTAAATGAGTATTAACTGAAAGGTTAACAGAAGAGTGGAAAGTGACCACAGTAAAATGTCTGGTGATGCTTTTAAAAGATTGGGTTGAAGAAAAAAACCAAAAGCTTAAAAATCGTCAAAATTCACTTTGTAAAGTCTAAAATTAGTCAGGAAATTATGATAAAATAGTAATTTATAGTAAAGATATTATAGTATTAAGTTTAGATATAGATATAGTATAGATATATAGTATATATTTTTCTATGTGATAGACATGTACTACTAATTTTAAATTGATTTGTGACATAAAAAAGGCTGATAACCCCGTCCAGCCAACATTTTCGGCACTGCATAGAATCACCTTGGATTTCTACGACCCAAGCACGTATACCTATGAAGCATATATGGAAATCTTATTTAAATACACTTTGGCCAACTACACTTATTTAGCATGTGTAGCCTACGAGGATGAGTCTCTAATAACCATCGTATCCGGAATCAATAAGTTAGGCGAGGGAACTAATTTTACAGTGGAAGATGATAGGACAATAGAATCTAGAAAAAACATTTTATCAGGTAAAGTTACCTTACTGAAAACAAAATAGGCAATTTATAAAATTATGGACTTACAAATGTTCGTCAAATAAAAAAATGTTTGGAGAACGGAACTATTGTTTTTGCCTAGTTCCTGTTTAACCGTTTTGGATACAATTCCTACAGATTTAGTTCCGCCATTACCAGACGACAAGGAGAGTGAAGATGTCGAGTGCCCAATTAAATTTTTGTATTATGACAAGACATCGGAAGAGGGTGCGATGAATTATTTCTGGAATATTTCAGACCCGGAATTTATTAACAATGTTGCTACCGCCCCAACCATCTTTATTTTAGAAAATTTGAGGCGGAGTATAAAAGCGGTAGGTACCTACTAAAAAGCGTATTATAAAATTGAATAGTTGGATATGGCGACGACTTTGTCTTGTCATGTAGTTGTAGTTATTATAAAATTATAATTTATAGGAAAGGTTTTTTAACTATAAACGTCAAGGATGAATTTTTAAACACTTTGAAAGAAAATTTGCAATCTTGCATGAATTAAATTGATTATTTAATTTTATATAAACGAAATAACCACTAATAAGATCGAAAGAAGATGCGTCACTCCAAACGCCACTATTCCCAACAAGTTAAATCGTTTTTTAGAAGGAAGGAGATCTAATTTCATGGGAACTTATTACACTGCGGAAACTGACACTGTCAAAAGGATTGCTAAAGGATTCCACTCAGTTTCTAATGGAACAGACGAGTCTCGGCAGTTTTGTAAGGCCGCCATTCATAAATCTTTCGTAATTCACTTGGACTGATACAATTTTTAAATGGTATCATAAAATCATAGTATTATGATTATTGTGCAAAATCCGTTTTGCTTTATGATTTACATGCAGAAATTTACTGTAAAGTTTAAATTACTTAAATTACTTCATGATTAGACCAATTTATGTTACTTTTTTTATTATTAAATTACTTTCGCTGTGTACGCTAATAATTAATTAATACTTATCTGTCTCCTATTTTCAGACTTTTCATGGGAAGATTTTCCAGAAAACAAAATGTGTGTTGTGCAAGGAATTCCTGATGAAGTTTACGACAAGGAATCAATTAACATTATTGCTAGATTTTCCCCGTTCTATTTTTCGAGTGGCGTTTTAGTAATGGTACACCGTTCTAATGACCCCGTTATATACAAGGGTAAATTTTTAACAAAAGACAAAACATTTAACTAGAATGCAGATTTATAATAAATTTAACAACATTTCGAAGTAAAATTTAATTTCAATACTGTAGAAACAAATCTTGCTTATGTTGATGAGAACCAAGTGGACAAGGGAACCATACTAGTCCAAATTCCTTTGCCTATGCATAGGGGAAGTTCATCAATTCAAAATATCACCGTTAATTTCCCACGATATAATTCTTTTGATTGGGTAACCGTTCAACACACGATTACAGTGAAAGGTATATGAGAAAATCTCTGAACTATATCATAATTAAAACGTAAGTTAATATTATTATACTACACTAATTAAAGTTGAATGTCAATTATTATTTAGAATCTCAGAAGGCAAGTTTTGTGAACGATTCTATAGTTGACCTCATTTTTAACGAAGGGGACAAAGACATAGAAGTTGTCTGTACAGCAACTGGAATTCCTCCTCCACTAATAAAATTTATAAGCCCCCGAGCTGTAATTGATTTTTCAATATTTATTATTTTATTGTAGAGCTGTATTGTATATTTTTAAAACAATAGTGCTTTGTTTGTCTAACTATTTTTCCAGGACATTAACTTTACAGAAAACTACGTAAGTTTTGAAAATCAGAGCACACTGACCATTACCTTTGAGTCCATCACAACAACAACAAAGGGAAATTATTCTTGCGTGGCTTCCAATTTTCTAAACAAAGAAAGTAAAACTATTGAGATTGACGTAATACCTAAAGGTTTGTCCTTGTAACCCAAATAGCAATTTACACTGTATTTATATCTTATTTGAAGATGTTTAAAACTTCGTTAATTGATTTAAACACAGGTCCAGATACGACGTTCAGTCGAAATGTTTTCATTGGTTTTGGGATTGCCAGTTTTATGTTTCTGATAGTGGCTATTTTCCTATTTCTGAGAATTCGAGCAAAACGACGTGAATATGAAAGAAAGACTGCTGAAGCAATTTCCGAGTTTTTGTGTGGCACTTCACAAAATAATTCCCACTCAACTGAAGCTAATGCTAATCATGAATACAACAGCGATTATGAGCTTCCATTCAACCACTGGCACTTAAGTACCTTTTTCCCTCTTTTTGCAATTAAATATTAATGTGTGCAATAGTATACTTGTACAACACTATCATTTCGTCAGTCGTAAATTTTTTCTCAATCCAAACTGAGAAAACATTTGGATAGATTTTCAAAATATTTATTTGTACCTTGATTTCAAAATTCTTTTGTGCATAAAACATCAGATTTAATAATTATATGTAAGTGATATCCTGATATCATATGTGTTTGTTGTGTTATAGAAAATGAAATTATGGGACAAGGGTCCTTTGCTGTCGTAGTCAAAGGTTATATATCGCTACGTGACGGAGAAAGACTTGTGGCAGTCAAAAAAATAATGTCGCCTTCAAACATCGAGGATTTCAAATGCGCACTCTACGAGTTGAAAATAATGACTTGCTTAGGATTTCATCAGAATATTGTGACTCTCATTGCCTCCTGCATCGATAACATCAATGAAAGTAAGCATATTTCAAATTACAATAGTAAAGCAATAAAGCAACACGATAAAAGTGAAGCCACCACTGCGAAAGAACAAGCTTTGTTCCTAAATGGCTAAATGTGATTGTTCCTATTTTTGTAATGCAAAATGGAAAAATTATAAAATAGGAAGTCAAACATCTAATAATTGCAAAATGGTTAAAATGTAGCTAAGCATATTATAAGAAAAATTAATGATACAAATGTGAGAAAATCTTTTAATTTCCAAAAATGCTCACAATTTACGTCAGTCACAACTCAAATTGATCAATTTCTCAGAACCAGAACAACTCAGTTCTAATATATCTGAATAAAGCAAATAGTTTTTAGAACTTTATATTATAAGATAACAATAATAATTTGTGTAGGACAAATGCTGTTGGGTCTGGAATATTGCTGTCATGGGGACCTTTTGTCATATCTTCAAAAGCGCCGTTCAATGTTCGTTAATTATACGAAGGATGGACAAGTCGCTGTCGCTGGTGTTGAAGATGAAAAGTAATGGCGCTAACAAAATATCAACAATCTTTTTTAAAATAAATAATTAGATCATTATTTCCTTTGAACGTATTTAATTATTAAAAATATTGATTATATTTCAGAAAAATGCATGTAAAGTATGACAACGTCTCAGACTCTTCTACATTCAGTACTTTGGATTTGTACAAATGGTCCTTCCAGACTGCCAACGGAATGGGTCACCTGGAATCCAAAAGGGTATCTTACCCTCTCGTTTTCAAATTTACTTCTGTATATTCAGCACCCTTTCGCTAAATCTTCATTTTCGTAAAAAAAAATGAAGATTAAGTCGAAAATTGCTTTTTATCATAGACATAGAGTTTATAATAATACTATTTGAATCTAGATATGTGTGCTAATAATAATTGTCAGTATTAAGGGAGTTTTTTTAAAACCAAATCGGTTAAAATTAGTTTAGCTTTTTCAACTGTGAGACTTCCGGCGTTTTACTAACTTGTAAATTCTAATTCGCATTCAAATATTGGTAAACAGATTGTCCACGGAGATTTATCCGCTCGGAACTTATTGCTTAACGATGATAAAACTATTAAAATTGGAGATTTTGGATTAGCAAGACAAATATCAAAAACCGAAGAAAACAAGCCATTTGATATTGCACACGTAAGTGTACTAATTAAATGTTTAACTGCTTGTAATTACTAGTTTATCGTTTGCGTATTGTTTTATATGGAAAAAAATCTAAGGCGGATAACATAAAAATAATTCTTTATGGCAATATTTTATATTTCATTGTATTTATGTCAATAATTTTTTTCCGGTCCCAACAAGTGTCAAAGAAAGCCCCAGAAGAATTGGCTGTGTTACAAATTATTTTAAACGAGGGTTAATCTCTTTACTTTCGTAATCTGTAATATTGTTTAATTGTGATTTCAGGAGGCAATGCCTTGGAAATGGATGGCTATTGAGTGCCTGAAGAATCGGAAATTGTCTTTCCAATCAGATATTTGGTCTTATGGTGTCACTCTGTGGGAAATATTCAGTTTGGGAGAAATTCCTTATCCTGGATTCACTTATGGTCCCGAATTTTTAGAAGAACTGGAAAAGGGAATGCGAATGGGAAAGCCAAAATTCGTGACTGACGGAGTGTAAGTCTTCTCGGGAATTATTTTCAAAGTTAACTTATAACAGAAGTCAAACGATAGTTCCCCGTACAACTCTTATAATATCTTATTAGCGAAGTTGATACTAATATTATTATTTTATAATCCAGGTACGATCTAATGGTGAAATCTTGGAATATGGAGCCCCATGATCGACCATCGTTTGAAGACGTGAAATTGTTTTTCATGAAGGAAGTAGGAAAAATGGAAGCTGGAAAAGGTGCAGAGCAGGAAAAATATGCCGTTACCGACGACAAAGCAGAGGCAGAAAGTCATGCTGGGAATGAAGCTGCATATTGTATCCTCATCGATTAAATTAACATCATGTGAGTCTTCTTGTTTTCGTGAACTTTAATTATTAAATCTGCACTTAGTAAAGTATATTACCTGAGTCATGACCTTAAGGTCATCTCAATCTTCCAACTGTACAAAACCGTTACTCTGAAAATCTGAGTGAAAATAAATAAAAGCAATAAAATACTACAGGAGTAGTAATGCTTATGTTCGTAAACCATCGTGATTTATATTTTCATAAGCACCATTATCAAAAGTTGATTACTTCTGAATATTTAAAAAGACTGGCAACACAATATCGGAATATTATGCATTTGTTCTATTTATAACAGCTCAAGGCATTGCATTAAGTAGAGTGATGTCCCTAGGGGAGTGATACTTGTACTGTGTTCTAGAAAAGTAGAAAAATTGACGAAAACAATCACCCAGTAAATCACAATTTACATGGTTGTTCTATTTAAATGTATTGTCCTAATTCCTGAGGAGTTGAATTTAAGTATTTGTAGTCGTGTATTATTATTTATTTTTCGGTTGTTTACTTTGCCGTTTTTTTTTACTCTTATATATTACAGTTTTAAGGTTATTAAATGCGTACCTATTAGCTTTATGTAGGCATTAGACACATGTAGAATGTAGACATTAATACGTATGTGTAGGCATGATATATAGTAGGTACATATACTATGCCACAATAACCGCAAAATTGTCTAAAACGACAACATAAATAATATAAATTGTACATATGGCTATTTAGTAATTCAAATGTAAATGTGGAAACTCCAAAAGCCAATAACGAGCAAGCAATTAATTATGACATCTTTATTACATTATAGTGTGCATTACTTGCTTTTGAGTAATCTCAATTTCTCCTTTATTAAATATGCGTAAAAAATGCTTTGAAACAGTTTAGCAGGTTTGCTTATTGAAAACTCGTGCATTATATATTTCTCTACAAACTATTTCAAAATCAATGATAATAATAATAATATAGTATATATAATTTTCATCGACAATTAATGACAATTATAGAACTCTTTACGAACATCCATATGCTAATTGTAGGTTTGTGCAGCAGAATTTTAATTGGAAAGAACAGCAGAGTAATAGTGTAGTAAACGCTGATTTCAACAAAAGTGATGTGACTCAAGCTGCGCATAAAGTAAAATCTGTAGCTAGTTGAGGGACTGAAAAAGTTATCTGAATGTATAACAGAATATGAACTGCAAAATAGTATAAACCACAAAAATTGGTTAAAGTTTAATGCTTTTCGATACCTATATGGTCCCAGGCTTCTAATCAAAAGTAAATGGAACTAATTCCACTTAGACGAAAGCAGTCGCTCAAGTCGTCCAAGGCTTTCTTCACTAGTGGAGTAAGGGGTAATCATGACGTGGATGGACAGTAAAAGTTTTACAAAGTTGTATTTCCTGTCTTTTGTATAACAAAAGGAATAGAATAGAACTAACGAGACAATACGTTTTAAAAGAGTTTTGTCTTGGAATGTCTCCCTTGTATATTGATTGTCAATAACCTTCAAAATGTTTCAGATGCCTATATACGCTTCAATTCTTTTTGATGTATCATATATTGGTATTTAATTTGCATTGCACAAATACATATTATTTCTCCACTGAAAAGTCAAGTTACAAAATACAATTTACCACTTACCAGTGGTTTTTAATGGTAAATAACGTTATATACCACTAGGTAGCCCTAATGTGGTGTTAAATGCTAAGAAGCGGTAAAAGGTTGTAAAAGTAATAGTTTTATAAAATGAAAAAATTAGATTACATGATAGGGTGAGCATTATTTCAAGAATAGAGTTCAAAAAGTTACTTAAATAATGCTGAAAAAGAATCACATTCGACTTCGATCAGTATGTCTCCATTTCAACAATGTAAATAATTATACCTAACAATTGTTAGAAGTTACATAGTGGCTGTTTTGAATTGGCTACCAAAACCGAAGACCAATTCTCAACTCTTATGGATGTGATCATGCACTGACTAGCCTGTGGGCATTGATTAAACGAAGCATGTCCATACAATAGCGGCTTCTGGAATTCCATGGCTCTGAATATGCCTGTCTTTGAGAATACAGGGCAATGACAATGACGCGGTCAGTCTGGGCCGATCAATGACAATAGCAGGAAGCCTGCGCTTGGCAATGACATCAGAAATCATAAATGACAATCACAAATAATTGTCTCAGTCTTCTGGACACGGAACTGACTGACTATTATTCCAAATTGTATCATGCAATTCAAAAGTCATTTCAGCAAATGAAAAGTAAACTTTAATTGATTTACTTTAAAAAAGTACACTTTTCAATTTTTTGTGGCTTTCCTGGGAAGTTAAAATTATAAATGTTATGATACAAAAATCCAAGTAGGATTTATTTTGAAATTCACAAATATCTACCCAAAATCTTGAGTTGAACTCAACAAAAAAACGAAATATTTTTTGATACTGTTAATTGGTAGTTACCGTACTCAGTAAGTCAGTACCTAACCAAGTATTTCTTGATGCAATCAAAAATTATAAAACAATTTATGTTTTCACTACTGATTCCCATCGTTGCAAATTTGCTGATTGCAAAATCTTTATTTATATTAATTATTTATTTACATGGACAGACAATAGGAGGGTAATGGTGTAGTAAGCGCTGGTAGCAACAAAAGTAAGTGCTGTGCCACGACGGAAGAAATAGAAATTTCCGACTTGAATTCGCAAAGGTCTTTGAGCTCTTAGAACTCTACTGATTACTTCGTTTCCAACATGTTTCCAAGACTGAAGAGTTTGCGTTGAGTATTCGTAGGTGAGTGCCGCTTGAGGAATTAGAGCAATTTCTACCAAAACTGCGAAGGTTGCCATAAGCGGCATCAAAAGAAAGTAAGGCATTAGAATGTGTTTGTACAATCTTATACTGCCATAATTACAGACGAGATTCAGTCCGATTCCCACGGCTTTGAACGCTGGTACCACGAAAAAAATGATCCGGTTGATGAAGTGGTTGAGGACTTTGAGAGAGGAGAAGATGTGTATGACAGCCATGAATTGAAGTTTGGCAATTAGAAGCTGGTGTTTTTTTTTGATTTTTAAAGTTGAACTAGGCATTCGTCGGAGTCTTCTTGTCCACGCATTTGCGAAATAAATGTATATAATTCCGAAGTGAATCCAAGTAATGGCTGCAGCCCATAGTGGAGCCAATGTAATTATCATCAGGACACAAAAACCTAATTTAACCCCTACATTATGCCTCCAGTTTGGAAAAAATGACAAAATATATTGATAGAAATGTGGCCCATCCAGTACGACCAACAATAATACCAGAAGTATCCCACCAATGGCAAAAGGAATGCAGGCTGTCATAATTAACCCATGAATATCCACACGATATCCAAATATTTTCCTCGGGGCAGGTAATTCATAGAGATTTTTCTTTTTTCTCGCCAATTTCACTGTAAAAATAAATTAATTTATAGAAATTCTTTTTTTATCTCATTTTCAATCGGATTGTTTTCGAAAATCATGGAATGACATATCGATAATATTTTAAAATATTTCTTAGAAATAAGTGTAGTTTTACCTTCAAATAGTTTATCCAGTCTGTAGACTTCGTTTGCAATTAATTTCATCTCATGCATGTGTGACATTGTTGTTAAATTGAAAAAGACTGCCAGAATGTGTATCAAATAAAAATGCAGATATACAATAATGTCCGTTGCTGAAAATGGAGGAGCTGAAAAAGTTATCTGAATGTAGAGTAGAAATGTCAGATAAACTGTTTGCAATATTACAAATACGGTTACAATATGCCAGAAAAATATTTTTAATTTGCTCTGTGATACATTTAACGTCAAACTTTTCTCGTCAAAAGTAAATGGAACTAATGCAAGTTTTTCAGACAGACAGAAAAAGTTGCTCAGGGCCTTCGTTATTAGGGGGGTTATCATGGCGGATATTTATCATAGATTAAAGGTTTAATTATTTATAATTATATATTTAACGGTTTGATTTTTGATTTAATTGTGTCTTGAAGAAAATTATAGAATGGACTTGACAAAGCCTTTTAAAAGAATTTTGTTTGTATTGGCAGTTTATTTAAAGCACGGTGAGTTGACTTTCAATCTATGTCCATAGTTTACATAGTGTATAATAAAGAATGGAGTGTTTTGCAGCTTATTTTGTTCATGGAACTCAAAAGAAAGTGTTAGGTTTCTTGCCTTATGTTGACCATTGTACACAATTTTTGCACATTATCGACAGAGCAATTTCCCTAATGTAGTTTTGTTGTAGTTATAATACGATAGGTTTTTAGTCAATAGCTACAATGTTCAGTTTTGTTTCACCCTTATATCTGAACACTAATTTAAAAATTATTCACTTAGGTAGGTACCTAACACATTAATTGTGTAAGACTTCTTACAAGTGTTAGGTTTCTTGACTTATGTTAACCGTTGTGCACAAATTTTTGAGCATTATCGAAAGAGCAATTTCCCCAATGCAGTTTTATTGTAGTTATAGGCTGAAATGCCATAAGGTTGCAGTCAATAGCTACAATGTTCAGTTTATTTCCCCCTTATGTCTGAACACTAATTTAAAAATTATTCACTTACGTATTTACAAATCAATTGTGTAAATACCTATTTCTTACAAGGGAGACGTTTTGGATGCAGTTCGCAACCAGGTAGCACATAAATATTTTCTAGTTAAATTCGGCCGGCTCATTTTAGATATAGAAAAATTCGTCTGTGAAAAATATGAGTTTCGGAGATCTGCACACCTAACTCTCTGAAATACCCGAATTTGTCCTGCTACATTATTTGGTATCTCTTTATATTTATAAACGTTCTCCCATTTCCGACATCACATTTCCTGTTCAGATACTAATTTTCAGGAAAGGAATAATTAAAGTAGTTTTATGATTAGTTTACAGAATAAACTAGAATAAACTAATGTGATTTGCATTGGGAAATCTTACACGAACAGACCATTTCGCGCGAAGCGCGGAAAATTTTGCGTATTTTTCTAAAAATTTCCTCTTTTTCTGGGATTTCGGGGGGGGGGGGAATTTGCCCTGTATGCCACCCCCTCCTTGTTTGCATGTTTACGGGTTTTAAATTTCAGTAGAATATACCAGTAAGCGGAACAACTAAAACATTTATAAGAATAATTTTTATGCTCGTAAGTCATGTAGATCAATAATTCCTTTCTCTGCATCGTCGGCAATAGAATCAATTATTAATAGAATTAAGTATTAATAGAATTAATGGTATGTAAGTCTATATAATGTATAGACTTACATACAGTAGCTCTAGCTCATAATAAGGCTTCGTGTATGTTGAGATATTTTGTAGGTATCTTTATTACTTCTTGTAATTGAAATAAGTACTAAAAGATGCTTTATTGTTTGGTATGACTATGCAGATGTCATAAAAAAGAATGTAATTGAATTACATCCTACAGTATAGCTATGTACAAACTGTCTGAGTTTTATTATATGATACCGATTTATGCAGGTCAAACCTTCAACTTAGAATGCGACAAATATTATGACCCTGTTGTTGTGTCAGAAATGTACCTATATAAGCTGAACTTAGTTTGAAATAAATCACTATACGTCAGACACTTGGTGTTTGATCATCTGAACATCGTCAAGTCATGTCTACATTATTCGAGGCATAGACACATCAACTGTAACATTATGGTCCTGCGAAAGGTACATCGACATGTACTTCCTCATCAACAGTTCCAGCCACTGAGAAGACTATTTTCTTTTCATATAATCATATGTTCCCACAGTGTGTGAATAAAAAATGAGTTGGTATAATATGAATACTAATTCACTACAGTTTACATTAAGTTAATTAAAATTAAGCCTATTATACATTTATAGAACTGCATTTTACAATTGGTTTTATAAATTACTTTAAAAGTTCTGGAGACTTTAACATTATGGCTTGCGTGTATACTGACCTACCCATTATCTACCATTATACTTTCTTTTTTTATTCGCATTATTAGTATTCATTACTTATTCATGCTTTTAGTTAACTAGATGAAAATTTTCAGGATTAATTAATTTAATGTGTCTTTATTCATTTTAGTGTATGTAATAATAATTAAATATACATTAGCGCCTGTATTTAAACTCAAGTACCTATTAATCATTTCATTATAGATTAAAATGCAATGATTTCAATTGCTTTTAAAACGGCGAGTAATAAGATTGATAAATACTCAATGTACGGTTTGCCACATTTATTTATTTATTTATAGTGATAACAGGAGGGTAATAGTGTAGTAAACGCTGGTTTCAACAAAAGTAAGTGCGGTTAGACGCTTAAAGTAATAGAAAGACCCGACCTGAATTCGCAATGGTCTTTGAGCTCTAATAATTCTGCTGATTTTATCATTTCCTGCCGATTTCCAAGACTCTAGTGTCTCTGTTGAGTATTCGTAGGTGAGTGCAGCTTGTGGAATCAGAGCGATTTCTACCAGTACAGTAAATGACGCCATAAGTGGCATCAAAAGGAAATAAGGCATTGGAATTTGTTTGTACAATCTTATACTGCCATAATTACAGACGAGATTCAGTCCTATCCCCACAGCTTTGAAAGATGGTACTACAAGGACAATGACCCGGTTGATGAAGTGGTTGAGGATTTTGAGAGCAGAATAGACTTGCATGATGGCCCTGAATTGAATTTTACTGAATAGGATCGAACGTTTGTTGTTGCCGTTTAAAGTTGCAAGTGGTTTTCGTCGGATCCTTCGTATCCACGCATTTGCAAAATAAATGTATACAACCCCGAAATGAATCCAAGTTATTGATGCAGCCCAAATTGGGCCCAATGTGATCTCCATGATGACACAGAACGCCAACTTTACCATACGGCTATCTCTCCATTCTGGAAATAACATGAAAACATATTGAAGATAATGGGGGCCATCCAGTAAGACCAAAATTAGCGACAGTGCTGTCCCTGAGATGGCAAAAGGGATACAGGCGCTCATAATTAATCCATGAATATCCACAGAATATCCGAATATTTTCATTGGTTCTGGAAGTTGATAGAGATTTCTTGATCTTTTCCGCATTTTCACTAAAAAAACATGTCTTTTTAAAGTTCCCATAATTTAATTTTCAAATTATAACAAAATGGTTTCAATAACTTTATTATTATGTGCTGAAATTTTCAGATATTATCAAAGAGATCTATATTTATGTGGGAGTTATGTATAAAAATTGTGATTTTACCTTCCCATAATTGGTCCAACTTGAAAAATTCGCTGACTATTAGTTGTAGCTCATTTTTGTGTTTTATTGTTGTTATATTGAAGCACAATGCCAGGATAGCCGACAAATAGAAATACAGGTAGACAATAATTTCAGTTGCTGCAAATGGGGGAATTGGAAGCGTAATTTGAATGTAGAATAGAATAGTGAGGTAAACTGTTTGTAAAAATATAATTAACGTAACAATATGCCAAAAGAATAGTTTGGCCTTGTTTCTTGTTAAGCTTAATTTCCCAGTTTTCTCGTTAAAATGAAAGGGTACAAATGCGAGCTTTCCACCTAGATAGAAAAAGTTCGACAAGGATTTCTTCATTAAATCGGTAATCATGACGTACACTCTCTTAGGACACTCGAAACGGATAGTAAAGTTTGATTTCTGTTCTGTGGTATTCAATAGAATGACTTATAATATACAGGATAATCCCATTTAAAACAGTAGCCATACTTACGTTTGGTTGAAATAAATCTAAAGCGTAGTTTGGTTTATTACAGAAACTACATCGGCATCACTGCTCAAGAATTATACAATACATTTTGCAACTTACATTTCCTTTTCTGGTTATGCCCAAGCTATAATGTCTATATTATTGGAGCTGCTTATTCAATTTCTGCTAATATTAATATTACTAATGCATTTTCAATGTATTTATTGTTTTCCACTTTTTCCCAAAACACGTGAACACACCATGTTTAAAGAATTATCCAAGGCTTTCTTTAATCCTCCAGAATGTCTATACATATTTTTTAGTTCTGTCTAACTCTTAATCCTATAGAACTTACAGAACATTTCCTGCATTAATAACTCGTAGCCTAATTTCTTAGCCACAAATTAAAAATGCACTGCTCAAATTATTCCGTTACTTTGAATTCCAACACAGTTTTAGTGAAATCAAAAAGAACTTACCCAAAATCATCAATTGTTAATCATAAAATTTAAAAGAACAATGATTTTGATAGTGTATAATCAGAGGCGGTTCTACCTACCTGCTGGGCCCCCTGCAAGGCGACTGATGCGGGGCCCTAGTATATCTACGTATTCTTGCATAGCGCAAAAATAATTGGTATTCTTTGCCCAAAACCAGTTAAATATAGGCTAATATTTCTCAAAAATCGCGCATGGCGAGGAAAGTATGGTTATTTTATGAAAAAATTCTCTTTTACTTACTTTTTGGGGGGCCCATAATTTTTAGCTATTTTTGAGCAATATTATGCTTTATTTCGCTCATTTTCGAGAAAAATACCAAAGTTTATCGCGCTACGTGAAATCAAAAAGAACCTACCCAAAATCATCAATTAATTGTTAATCATTTTAAAAGAACAATGATTTTGATAGTGTATAATAACTAAGAACATAAGATGCCCAAATACTTCCATGTTAACAAATTAATACTATCAAAACTTCATCTCAGTAGTGCTTTTAAAAGTTTAAACTAACATTCTAAGCATTTGTAAGTCATGTTTTCAAGTATATGCAAATTAAATAACTTAATTGTTTCGCGATTTATTTCCAAAGGTATTTAATTTTAAAGTGGCTCTATGAGTAACTTTTAGTGAGAAACTTTTGAATAAATTTATGATATCATTAACAGGCTTGTTGATAAGTTTTTAAAAGGGTTATGCAAATTTTGATAATTATCTCAGTCGCCTTGATAAATACGAACCCAGTCGATTTCCATTGACGGTTTAGTCCAGGTATTAGGATCAAAATTTGGAGATCCGCCGAAAAAGGTACCTCCGACGGCGATATTGAAAATAAAATTATTTGGATGGTTGAAAGGTTGTGGTCCACCTCTGCAGGGAAGTTTATCCGGGTTGCTATTGAAAGTTCCATTTGTCAAAGAGACTTCGAAGTATTTTTGTTGGTCGACGTACCAAGCAATTTTCGAAGGAATCCACAAGACGGCAAATTCGTGGAAATCCTGACTTAAATCCCAAGGAGTGGTCATCTGTTTGTCTCTCGAGGTGATGACATCCCAACTTCGGCCCCAGTGGGCAGCCATTACGATTTCCTTGGCCTGTGCAGCTTGACCTCTGTATTCCGCAATGTCAATTTCCTCGTAGCGACAATTATTGTCATGAGGGAAGAGCCAAATGGCTGGATGAAGATGTTCCCCTCTTGCCAATTTTGCACGTGTTACATAAGCACCGTATAAAAATTCGGAGCGCTGCCGAATTCGTCCAGAAGTGTATTCTTTGTCCTCCATTCTTTGCTTACGAGCTGTAATCTTGAGTACCCCATTGCCAACCTCCACGTTATTGCGAGTGTAGCAATGCAAATTGTTGCCGCCATATCCTGTACAAATTTTAATTTTGTGAATTAAATTCTTGGCTAATTAATTTCCTTTCAAATTCAAATAAACAATTAGGTATTTATTTTTATAATCAATGAGCTTTACTGTTATCACAGGCCTCTTGGTATTCCCATTTGGATAGATCTAAAGAATTCCCGTCAAAATTATCTTCGAAAACAATTCTCCCTTCCCAGAAGCATTGCACTTGGATTGTGTTGAGTAGGATAAAACAGGCCGTGTAGCTCAGAGCAGCATTCATGAAAGTCATCTTACCACCTTTGGCACAGGGAAGGTAAATGAGATGATGGGAAATGTGTTGTGCAGATGCCCCAATATTTATTGCTTTAGAGTAGGTACTTTGCTAAATACTTCTGTCATGAAAGTGCACATTAGACAGAGGAGGTATTTATTAGTTTATATTTTCGTAATTATTCTAATGGCCTGCTTTGTGTGGCTTAGGAGCTAGGACGATAATATTCCAGATTTTTCTCCGAATAATAATATGTTTAATTAATATTATTGACTGAGATGAAAACTACTGACATTTCTAGGAATTCTTATCGTGGTTAGTGGTGTGACCATATAATCAATCTATGTATGGTATAATAGCATTATTATAAATAAACTAGGCACCTATCTAAAAAACTGTTGTAAAATTCCCAACTGCTTTCCGTTGAACACAAAGGCCATAAAAATATTTCTATAATCAACTGCCATATGGCAGTGAAAATATACGGCTGATACTTGTTACTTTGTTACTGTTATATCGATTTACATAATGATGATTACAGAATGATTTTTAAGTCATAATAATTATACATTTAATTTTAAATTGCCTATAAAATCTTTAAACCCGACTTTTCTACCCGCAAGTTCATAAAAAGTTTGCTTTGCTTTGGACTCTGGGTGATTTGCTTATTATATTCATATTTCTACGTTCATCTTTTTCAGTTTGTAGTTCCTGTTTCCATTTTAAGCCTATTTTGACAATTTATAGCGTGTTAATGCCCGGTATTACTTTTTGACTGTACGTGTTTCTGCGTTTCAGGATTCTAATAATTAGTAATACCTCTAGCATTTACAAAGCACAATTATTACATAGATAGCTTCATACCTGTTTCTTAGAGCGCATAACGCAATATCTCCATATTTTACACAATGACTTTTCGGCCCATTTGGATTGTCTTCAAGCTGTAATAAATGCTTTATTCCCTTTATTATTATTACAAGGTCTCTATTTACTCACAAAATTGTGAGTTTTATATAAAACATTTATATTTTTTTTATAAAACATGCAAAACTTTTCTACTTTCCCAAAAGTACAATAATAGTGTTCATCATTGTTGTAACGTTTTCTTTTGGAAGTCAGATATAAGTTTAGCAGTACTTATAGAATACTAATTATGTCAATACATCAATATATTTGTCATTTCTCTAGTTATTATCAAAATGTACTGTGACTACTCTTTAATATTACATTGATTGTAAGATCAAAAAGTAATAGTTTTTTACTATTTTATTGGTAAAACAAATCATTTAATGCGTCTGTAAAAAGGTGGGTAGAGTCCCTTACTACACAATGGACAGATTTTGTTACTCTTGCCGGTATACTTAGTCAGTGACACATTTGTACTTCATCTACATTCTCTCCAGTCAGTACATAGTTTTTGGTGGACGGAATAAAATGTTGGAGAACTTATTGTATTCTACAAATTGTGTACTAATCATCGTAATGCTGGTAATTACGTTCTATGTAATATTATATGTAGATTAATTGATTAATAATATTATAATAACTATTTTGGAGGCATTTTATTTTATTCTGTAGGTATAGGTACCTATGTATTGTTAAGAATGTTTTAAAAGTTTTCGCTGTTATTTTTAGTGTTCCTAAGATGTTTTTACCCCAATTTATTTAATAAATCTTTAAATTTTTCCTTGGCAGAGTAAATTTGGTCAAATTAACAGGGAAGTAATGACGGCAACTGACATTCGAGTTTGCCAAAACAAATATTATGTACGCAGTAGCAGTGAAGCCGTGTGTCTGGGAATGCTACTACTATAATAGTATCTATTTACTACAAAATAGTTTATGGTTAACCTTATGGCGTTAAGGGTTTTAGCATAGCAAGGAAAATGCTTGAATTCTGCAGGGAAATGAAGGAAGTGTGAAGAAATGAATGAATATAATTTCTTCGGAGTTGAGATTTATATAATTGTACCTATGGCATTTTTTCGTTATCATGTGTGTCTATAATCGGATGAATAAAAGTGTGCGATAAAAAAGGATGTAAAATTGCAAAAAAGAGGGTAACTAAAAAAAGCTGAGCGTTTTTGTGGGTTGTGTAAGTAAATCGGCGATAAACTAGAATGTAAAATGATGGAGCGGAAGAGACGGCATTATGTCATAGGTTTTGTGAACTAGGAACTGTCATGAAGTGAGTGCGACGTTACAAGTCATCAGTATCAGTGATTGAATTTATTTAAATCAGTGGTAGAAAAAGGTTAAAAATAGCCCAAGTTTGAAACATTCATTAGCCTTCACACTTAAATATTTAGTCCTTTATTATGGCAGGGGGCCAAAAAATGTCTGTTCATGAACTTCTCGGGCGTTCCGGCTTAATTGACTTGCTCTTCTTTCCCTTGTTATCTTTGCCAAGAGTTTCTTCTTTAACTTTCTCGAGCCATGGCTTAAGACTCCTTATTCTCGTTGCTTGTGTTTAATTTTAGGTTTAGTGTAGCCAAGTAAATCCTATAGTGTCTTAACGTTAAATTGTCTATTTGCTTATTTTCGTATCATTGTCTAGTTAAGATTTTCGAGTTTCTTAAATGTAAAATTTCAAAAAGATAATTACGGGTACGTGTTAGCTAAAGTTCTGCGTAGGTAGCTTATAGGTTGTCATAAGTTAAGGGATTTAGTGAATATTTTCCGTGTTCGTGATGATTGGTGTGTTTGGAGGAACACTTGTTTGTTTTCCGAACTATATTTAACCTCCCGTCGGCTACAACTCACTTAAATATTCATAAACTCAAAAATATATTTCGTGTTTAAACAATTCTGAGTTCAAATCCAATTCTTCTTCGGGTGATCTGTAACTTGTCTTTCCTTTCCCTTTGCTCACAAACACACATTTTTGTTCCTGGTGTGAACTTTTTTTAATTATCTCCCGGGAATTTAATTTCCATTCGGTTCAGTTACACTTGGTCGACACACCGAATTATGAGCCTCTACAATTCAGTGTACCTCATAGAAATCATTTGCCTTCTATTATTAATTTCCTTAGCTCAACCCATTCCCATTCCACAGTATGATAATGTTGACTACACCGAAGTTACCGACTACGATGATGTAGATGAAGATTTCGCCGATGATAATCGGGACACACATGCTCAAGCCACTGACCATGAAAATAAACCCTCCGTTTTTAAATTACCCGAAAATTACAGCACTCACAAATCTCCTCCGCTCATTAATGGAGGACCAATTCCAGTCGAGTTCTCCATTCTCATTTTTAATGTCTTTGATATAAAAGAGATTCAAGAGGAAATTAGCATGGAAGTCAACTACAAACTAGCATGGACGGACACAAGATTGCATAATTGGACCACCAATATTGACCCCGGACATTCTTTCACTGTTCTGAGTCCTACTTTGCTACATAGAATTTGGCACCCGGACATCTTCATTGATCATATCAAAAGGGTCACTCAACCTAATCTCATTTCTACAGCTTCGTCTCTGAGGATTTACAAAGATGGTGAGAAAATAATTATCTTTCAATCATTAAATAAATTCCCATTATAAAAATAAATTTAGATTCCGAGGCGATCAATATCTTTTTCATTTCAAATTAACCACAAATCGTTAATTATTCAAATTATTTCTCTGCTCGGCAAATAATATCCATCCGAATCATTTTTAAATGCAAATAGGAACCTTATTTCTAATTTTTTTTAAATTTAACTGTGAAATTTATTAATATTAATTTATTTGATTTTTCCATCAATTAGTGTGAAAAATTATTAAACTGTAAAATTTAAAATCAACGTTTAAAATTAACGTTACATAACGATTTTGAGGGATTATTAGCAATATATTAAAATCGTAAGGATAAAAGAATTTAATCAGGAGTGACGGTGATTTATTATTCGCCTGATGTTGGTAGCCAGAAATAAACATGCATAATCGTAGAAATGCAGATACATAATTCAAAGTCCAAAGTGTTTAGCACCTACAAGCATTAATAACTCTGCTGATTTCACCTGCGGTTTGCAAAAAACATCTGTGCCGGCCGGGTGTGTATTTTTAAGGAGACGTAAACTGAGAACGCTGAGCTCTCTGGGGGTTTGTTAAGCTAAGAAAATGTTAATGAAATGGGTTGCACCGCATTCTGTTGAATGGAAATTGAGTAATCTCTTACACGAGGCTGTGACAATATCTCTTGTCCTTGCGAATTAATCGTAACTGCCATGTGTTTGTCTAGTGATATGCGAAGATTGTTCGCAGACACTCTGAAAATACTATAAACGGTGGAGTCACAATGAAATTGTAACATTGTCATTTTACATTATTCTAGCAAGTGCTCTTGGTATTCTTATTCTTCCCCCTATAGAAGGAACTCAAGTTTTCCAAAATTATGAGCTATTATAAGCTTATGTATTTTTATTATGCTTTTCTTTTGAATGAAACCTAAGTGTTTATGGTAGGTATTGAATTAATTTGGCTACCTACCCTTTACCCTGTATACTGTACATTAAACGATTCGAAGTGGCTGTAAAACTGAAATGTGTTAAAGAAAACTAAAATGCACTTATCATCTAATTTTAGATGTGTTCATTTTATTTCATTTCTAGATTAATAAACCAACCGTTTACACACGTCATGCGTCAATATAATAACTTATCCAACTGTTTTGTCAGTGTTAAAAATTGTGAAAGGATTAATTGATGCTTTTTTAGTTTGTGTGAACATAGCATAAATAAACTCAATGGAACCAATGGCGAAATATTTTTCATACTCTTGTTATGAATAATAAATTTGGCAACAGTAGTCATACGTACTAACTAAAAATTAAAATGAGTTGATGAACAAAATTGACAAACTTATTTCTTTTGAAATGGAGTTGATGCTAAAACAAGATGAAAATGGAATAAATACATGTTTTATATCTTATGAGATGACTTTTACATTTAATGAGAAAGATATAAACATACACTGATACTCGTTCATATCAGGTATAATTAGAAAACTACTATAGACTCGATTTAAATTTTGTTGCTAATGTACTTTGACATGCCAGTATATTGCCTAAAGTTTTTTGTGCAAAATTGAAACTGGAGCAGGGAAATGAATTGCTAAAATTCTAGACCCGTAAGTATAAGTGGCACAACGACGACTTAGATTTAGATCTAACCTGAAAATCAAGTTGGTGATGATGACAAACTATTGAAGTGTGGTTTAAAAATGCTACATACATAATTTGCTACTTTTATACAGCACAGTTTTTTTTACAGGAAACAGTATTTTAAATATTTATTATAAACAATTTAACATTCAGCCTGTGACATACAATTTTCGAGACAAGTTTTTATAATAATTATAATTGACATTTTGCAAAATATAGTTATCCTAAAGGATTTAATACAAAATTACTGTCCCCGGGGGCATTAAATAGTAACCAGTAAACAAATATCAAACTGAAACTGGCTATACTTATGAACATATTATAGGTGATCTGTAAAAAAGCTATGTAGTTTTAGCATAATATCTAATAACATATAGGAAATTATGAACTAGGAAAATCACTTACAAAGTATTATAACTGGCCATCACTTTTTCATAATATTAATGTGGATACAATATTTGATATGTAGTTTATTTCATGGCCGTATTGAGAGCGTGGCATTAGGGGCAAATGCCTCCCCCCAAAATGTCTAGAAAAAGAGATTAAATTCTTAAATTCTCATTGGAAAATTTTCAATTTTTAAATACTTTACTGTGAAAAATGAATAGATATCCATGGAAAATACAAGATCATAATTTGACGATGTTTCGAAAATATGGTCACTGGTTTATTCGGCGCGCACAATAAGTAAATGTACTTTTAATATTATAATTATTTATTACAGCTAAAATCTGATACAGATACGTAAAGAACCTACGAGTTTCTATTAAAAAACTAAAAGTAGCCAACAGAGTTCCAAATGGAATAATACTAATGAATACTCCCCAAAGATCTGACAAGGTCAAGGGATTTTTACCTTTGATTCTCTTACTGTTCATTACATTGAGTAGTAACAATTGGTATAAATGGCTATCCTTTTCTTCTCTAAATCGTAGGACACCACGTTTTTTGGATTTTTGGGTTTCCTTTTCTTTCCATTTAAGAACCATTCCGTTTTCCACGGCAGCCTTGACAATCAGGTCAAAAGAATCCACAAAAATTGAATCCTTCTGGAAACCCATGCAAGAGTACACTGGCATCAGCGATTCTACTGCAGCAGATAGCGGTTCATAATAGTCACTGCTGCAACCGTCGTCAACAGAAAGAAATTGTGCAATTCCATCTATAAATTCATTTCTGTATGTTATACAAGCTGTACGTGGATTTAAGTAGACATTCTGTAGACAAGTTTTCATATTCTGGACAAGTTTTGTCCTTTTTGCAATTTCTACAAAATCCGGGTTACGAATTTCTGCGTAAAATGAATCTCCTTGAAAGTCATGCACAGTGTTCGATATTAGCCGGCTTTTTTAGATTTTAGCCAGCCACTAGGCCATTTTAGCCGGCTAAATTGGCAA